>CM066331.1:153634745-153922245 GCA_033807585.1 Hydrophis major | reverse complement strand
AAGTGCAGGGCCAGAACCCTGCACTTGACTTCAAGCTCAATGATAACTTTATTGGTATTATTCATTCACAACAGAAACATCTTCAGAGAAAAAACAAGAAAAGTCCAGTTGCTTCCTATCAATATTAAAACAACCAGCAGTCAAATAAATTGTGACTGACTAATATTTGATAGAGTAGCTATGTAGGCCTTGTAAAAATAATAATAATACTCAGAGGCCATGAGGGGTTTATATCTATAAAAAACAGAACTTTCAAGAAATGGTTTTACCTATGTCCTATGGAAGAAAAAGATGAACTTTGAAAAAGTAGGACAGAAAGAGTATTAATTAATACTTTTGGTGTTTAGCTAAGACAATCAATAAATAGATGATAGAACAAATCAACCCAAAAATTCTCTTTGAGGCTTTAATGACCAGCCTCAAATTGTTGGAGGTTTTTTCCCCTCTTTTTTCTTTACATCTTATTTCAACATCAAACTTTCCGGAGAAGTCTATAATTCTGGGGGAAGTGAAAGGAAATAGAAAAGATGATAATGAGCGGCAGACTCATAACTGAAGGCACCAGTGAAAGATCTGGTGGGCTAGGTTGATAAGATCCAGAGGTAATCTTCAGCAGGTTCTGAGCAGTTCAGGAGAAATGGTAGTGGAAATTTTGAGTAGTTTGGAGAACTGGCAAATCCCACCTCTGAGTGGCCCCACTCCCATCTATTCTCTGCCTCCCAAGTCCCAGATGATTGGCTGGCTCTTCTTTGGTTGCCCTGCACAGGAGAATGTAGCTGGAAAGCAGGTTAGTGGGGTGGGGAGGGAACAGAGATTTTGCAGTATCCTTCCCCTGCCATTCCCACCAAGGCATGCCATGCCCACTAGAACTGGTAGTAAATTTTTTTGAATCCCACCACTGATAAGATCCCAGGGAAAATCTATCTATGCAGTTAATAAGAGGCCACTGTTCTGACCTAGGCTTCCCCAGAAAGACTCTTTGTCCCAGCAAAACACCTTTTTGTTCTGTCCTTCATTAACATACTCGAGATCCCCGCGCTTTGATTGGCCAAAGCGTGGGGCTCTCCGATTGGTCAGGCGAGCCGCGCCGATTGGTCCGTTCAGACCGCGGGAGATTCAAAGCGATGCCATTGGCCGCAGCCGCCGCGGCGAAAGGAATAAAAGCCGCGGGCTTTTTTCCTTTCGCCAGTTCGGTTCCAGCATATCAATAAAGAGCTTTGCACTAAGTCACCGACTCCTGGCATCATTTCGCGGACACAACACTGGCGACGAGGGTGGGATCCAGACCCTGAACCGAACCACGTGTCCGACGGAAGCCAGACAAAGCACTGAGATGGCGAAAATCGCACCGCCCGCCCCCTTCAACCCCGCCACCGAGGACTGGGAATCGTTCTCCGACCGATTCCGCATGTACGTCGAGTGCACCGGCATGAAGGACACCTCCGGCCCACTGAAACGCGCTGTCTTCCTCACCCACTGCGGGACCGAGGTCTTCCAGATGGCCAAAGCGTTGGCCAAGCCCGCCGATGCGACTGCCATGGACTGGGACGTCCTCGAACCCATCCTTCGGCGACACTATGCTCCAGAGGTACCCATCCTGATCCGGCGCAACGAGTTCTACCGGCGGGACGAGAGATCGGGTGAGAGTTTCAGCGACTTCGTCGCCGAGCTGCGGCGCCTAGGGGGGCTCTGTGAATTCGATAACCTAAACAACGCTCTGAGAGACTGAATCGTGCTCGGTCTGTGGGACTCCGCCCTCCAGAGCCGGCTGATGGCTAAGGGCAACATCAGCCTAGCAGACACCCTCACCGCAGCCGCAGCCGCAGAAGCAACCCGAACTTCCGCCGACAACATGCGCAGACCGGACACGAGGGACCGCGATGGAAACAACCCGGCGAGGTCGACCGAGCCAAAAACCGAGACAACAACACACCAGGGCGATTTCCACTCGGCATCCGGCACGTCCGATGACGAGGAGGACATCCACTGACTCCAGACAGGGCACGACCCACGGAACCGGCGAGGTCGTAAGTCGAGGACCAACTGTGCCGGCTGCGGCGGCGACCACCCCAGGTCGGAATGCCGGTTTTTCGATTCAATCTGCCGGCATTGCGACAAAAAGGGACACATCGCCCGTGTTTGCCGCCTGAAGAAAAACCGCAGTCCGGCACGATGGGACCAGAGCGACCGGAGGAGGGAGAGCACACCACCCCGGACCAGAGATCGCCCCTCGGATAGCCGATGGGACCAGAACGGACGATCCTCGTGAGGCGGCGACAACCGGCGGAGAGAGGAGACCCACCAGACGGTCACCATCGGCCACGCCATCACCAACGATGCCCGGAAGGTCCACGTCGAGGTACGCATCGAGGGCCAGCCGTGCAAAATGGAGGTGGACTCCGGGTCGTACCTCTCCATGATTGCATGGCACGAGATAAAGCGGTTGGTGCCTACCCTCCAAAGGAGGAACGTAGACAGCCAGAGACTCATTGTAAAGGACTACCAGGGAAACCGCATCCCGGTAGTCGGCACCAAAAGCTTTAACATCACGTATAAGGGGCGCACCGAACGACTCCCCCTAACGATCGTCGACCGCGACCGCCCAAGCCTACTGGGACTGCAATGGTTCGCCCCGCTCGACATCGCCCTCACGGGAGTCGACCACGTCACCGACGACGGCTGGGAGCAGCAACTAGCCCGGGAGTTCCAAGAGGTCTTCGACGGAAACCTAGGCAAGTATCGAGGGCCCCTTATCTCGTTCGACCTAGACCCTAACGTCCCCCCAAACGCCTGAAACCAAGGCGGGTGCCACTCGCACTGAAACCCAAAATAGATGAGCAAATTGATAAGCTCGTCAAACAAGGGGTCTTGCAGCCCATAGACCACACCCGGTGGGAGACCCCCATAGTCACCCTGATCAAGCCCGATGGGTCGGTGAAAATCTGTGGGGACTATAAGGCCACCCTAAATGGCACGCTGCAACAAAGCGCCTACCCCGTCCCAGTAGTGCAACACCTACTGCAATCACTGGGAGGGGGCAAGGTTTTCACCAAGCTCGATCTCGCCCAGGCATACCAACAGTTGCCGGTCGACGAGCAAACGGCAGAAGCGCAGACCATTGTCACCCACCGGGGAGCATTCAAATGCAACCGACTCCAATTCGGAGTCAGCGTGGCACCGGGCATATTCCAGAGCCTAATGGAGAGGCTATTGCAAGGTATCAAGGGGGTGGTACCTTATTTCGACGACGTCCTAGTGTCGGCAGCCAACCAAGCCGAACTAGAAGGTCGACTAAGGGAGGTCCTAACTAAATTTAAAGAGACGGGGCTAAAAGTAAAGAGGGAAAAATGCCAGCTTTGCACGGAACGAGTGGAATTCCTGGGCTACCTCCTAGACCTGCACGGCATTCACCCCACAAGCAAAAAAATCAAGGCCATCAAAGAAGCCCCCACCCCCAAATCAAAGACTGAGCTACAAGCATTCTTGGGGTTACTGAACTTTTACAATGTTTTCCTACCCCAAAAGGCGACGGCGGCGGAGCCCTTGCATAGGCTCCTGGACAAGGCGGCGACCTGGACTTGGGGGAAACGGGAGCAAGCCGCCTTCCAAAGAACGAAGGACCTCCTCACCTCCGACGCCGTCCTCATACAATTCAAGGAGACCCTACCTCTGGCCGTCACATGCGACGCATCACCCTTCGGCGTCGGCGCTGTCCTCAGCCATTCCCTTCCCGACAGAAAAGAAGCGCCCATCGCGTTCTTTTCAAGGACCCTCACCAAACCAGAGCGGAACTACAGCCAACTGGACAAAGAGGCTCTGGCTATAGTTGCCGCCATAAAACGATTCCATGAATACCTCTACGGCCGGACTTTCACCATCATAATGGACCACAAGCCGCTGCTGGGAATCCTTGCAGGGAACCGGGCCACCCCGAACATTCTGTCTCCCCGAATGACAAGGTGGTCTGAGTTCCTGGCAGCCTACAACTACGAACTCATACACAGACCGGGTAAGACGATCTCCCATGCAGACGCCTTAAGCCGCTCGCCGCTACCGGAACCCGACACCGACCCAGCACCCACAACGACCACCCTCAGCATAGAGACTCTACCCAACCTGCCCATAACCGCGTCAGACATTGCCCGAGAGACTAATAAAGACAAACGTCTGGCGCGGGTGTTGCATTGGGTGGAGAAAGGGTGGCCGGAAAGGGACAACGACGAGTCGGTCAAAACGTTCCGAAACCGCCAAACGGAGCTCTCGTTGTTAAAAGGGTGCATACTATGGGGGGACAGGGTGGTCATTCTGGAAAAGCTACAGGGGAAGGTTTTGGAACTGCTACACGAGGGGCACCCTGGCATCGTGAGGACTAAAGCCCTGGCCAGAAGTTACGCTTAGTCGCCAGGGATGGACAAACAAATAGAGGCCTGGGTAGCTAAGTGCCAACGATGCCAGGAAACGAGGCCCAGCCCACCCACAGCACCCGTCCTAGAGTGGGAAACCCCAAGGGGACCTTGGTTTAGAATCCATATAGACTTCGCCGGGCCCACAAAAGGACACACCTTCCTCATAACAGTTGACGCTTACTCCAACTGGCTGGAGGTAAGCAACATGAAGACGACAACCACGGAGGCCGTGATCAAGGAACTCTGCAAACTCTTTGCAACACACGGCCTCCCAGACGTCGTCGTCTCCGACAACGGGCCCCAATTCACCTCGCTGGAATTCGAAAAATTCCTAGCGGAAAGGGGCATCCGCCATGCGCTGACAGCACTGGCGCACCCGGCGGCGAACGGTAGGGTGGAACGGATGGTCCAATTCACTAAAAAGACCATCCGGAAAATAGACCATGGGGAGATCCAAGAGAAAATCAACAGACTACTCTTCACCCAACACATAACCCCAAATACCACAACCAATAAAAGCCCAGCCGAACTACTAATGGGTAGAAAGCTAAGGTCCCCACTCGACAGGTTACACCCTACGTATAACCCGGAGAGGCCCCCAGACTCAAGCACCAAACACCAAACTTTCGCACCCGGGGACCCCGTATATGCAAAAAACCTGACGGGAGACCCTCTATGGATCCCAGCCGTCATCACACAAACAACAGGTCCACACTCGTACCGGCTACAAACAGCAGACGGACGAGCGTGGAAACGCCACATCGACCAACTTAGGTCGAGAACTGCAAACCAACAAACCGCCGATGCACAAACAAATGAACCCAACCCCCGCAACGCAAACCAAGGGGGGAGGGAATACCCAGGGGACCGAATCCAAAGAAAAATAAACCAGCAATACTCACGGGAACGCAGCCATCACGACCCCTCGCCAGAAAGGAACAGCCAAGCCAGCTCGACCGACCCAGAAAGACCGAGCGGGAGCGGCGAAACCCGTAGCTCAACCAACCCGGAAGGCCCAGGAAGGAGCTACGGAGAAAGGACCGGCCCGATCGACCAGCCGGTTCCCACGACAGCAGCAGGAGCAACGGAGATCCCGACTGAACCGGCCAGGATCCAGCCTACAACTGAGTTGCGCAGGTCAAGTAGGACCAGACAGAGCCCCGCCTACCTACGTGACTACGCAACGTAAGGACTGAACCAAGAGGGGAGGGGTGTTCTGTCCTTCATTAACATACTCGAGATCCCCGCGCTTTGATTGGCCAAAGCGCGGGGCTCTCCGATTGGTCAGGCGAGCCGCGCCGATTGGCTCGCTAAGAATCTCCCACGATTGGTCCGTTCAGACCGCGGGAGATTCAAAGTGGTGCCATTGGCCGCGGCCGCCGCGGCGAAACAAATAAAAGCCGCGGGCTTTTTTCCTTTCGCCAGTTTGGTTCCAGCATATCAATAAAGAGCTTTGCACTAAGTCACCGACTCCTGGCATCATTTCGCGGACACAACACTTTTATTAAATGAAGGTGAATGTGGTGCATTCACCTTCAGCCAAAGGCCTGGCCAACAGTCTTTCAAGGGTGTAATTAGGAGCACAGACCTTATCTAGTCTGGAGAGCTGCCACGTAAATATTTCCAAACGCAGTGCTGACAAGGAAGGACTCTGCACAGAGTCTCTGAGATGCACAGACAGATCTTCACATGACTGCATTACGAACAAACTATTTCCTGCAAAAGCCCCCTCCCCTTTTGCTCCTCTTAATCCCTATGGGAGGGGCCATTCACCATTCACCTGTGGCTTTACTCCCATGTCGACCCTGAGTTCATAATTCTTTTTTTTCTTTTGGCAGCTCTGCACATATACTGCATGTATATTGCACATATATATTGCACAGCAACCTCTCTCTTTTTTCTTTGCTTAATATCTAGCAGCAAGAAGCAGGCAGTTTGAACTGCTGCTAGATCCAGAGGAAAATATTAACATTTTTCTTCTTGTGTTCTTAGCTGGTGGAAGATAAGCTTCAGGAAAATTAAATCATGGAATGCACACAGGGACAAACAACTAACCTTAGGGACATGACCTCTGTCAATATTCTCCTCTATATACACAGTTGCAAAGAAATGGATTTAGCGTCTTAGGCCAGATATTTGCTTCCAGGACAATTTGCAGAACTTGCTAAGGGTTCCTTATCAGATGTAATTTGCTGTAATTTTATAGGTGAAATGGTTGTTGTTTAGTCTGCATGAGGGAAGGTTAATTTATCAGTTATCTCCATGCTTGCAAAGCCAGCAACTTGCTTTCTGGCTCCCTTTCTCTTTGCAAATAAAATCAGAATTTTTATGTACGGAAAGCGTTAATAGTGCTTGGAGGAAACAGACTACCTGCCAAAGTTGACTTCTCTTCTCCTTGGCCTATCATTTATTTCCTTTAATCATTTAAGTATTAGAATCACAATTCATTTGGTCCCGTATAGATAATGTAGGTGAATTCTTTTCGCACATATGTGCTAGTCATTTCTGGCTCTAGGGGGCGGTGCTCATCTCTGTTACAAAGCTGAAGAGCCAGTGCTGTCTCCGTGGTCATGTGGCTGGCATGACTAAATGCCGAAGGTGCACAAAATGCTGTTAACTTCCCACCAAAGTGGTCCCTATTTTTCTACTTGCATTTTTACATGCTTTCGAACTGCTAGGTTCTGCCCCAACAGAAGCTGGGACAAGTAACAGGAGCTCACTCCATTACACAGCACTAGGGATTCGAACCATTGACTTGCCAGTTTTTCTTGTCAACAAGTTCAGCGTCTTATCCACTGAGCCACCGCATTATGTTTGGGAACCTTGAATTTTTCTTTTGGGTTTGCTCATTTTTTCTTCCACTCAGCCCAGGATGTACAGATGGCAAAGAATAATGAAGTTTAATTATGTAAATCAAATTATGCAAATTGGCCAATAAGCCAAAACAGATGATGCAATTCTGGTTTTGATGTATATTTGTGTAAGCCTAACCTGTTTGCTATTCCAGCTGAGCTACAATCTGTTCAATCATACTGGGTAGCCTCATCCAACTGCCAGATTCTCATGCTTTTTTCCTCTGGATCTTTTTTTATTTTATTTTATTTTTACAAAAATCCCCAATCTTTTACCCTGACCCATGTTTTAACTCTACATTTATTTATCTAGGTTAATGATGAAAAAATGTAATTAAGCATAATTGCAGAAGAGAGGCCAGCAAACAAGATGAAGGTCAACTCTTCAACATTTAACAGCTTTTTCCCCATCTCTTTAAATTTCTCTCTTTTAGAATGGAATGGAATGAAATAGAAATAGAATAGAATAGGGAACAATAGAATGGAATGGAATGGAATAGAATAGAATAGAATAGTAGAAGTAGAAGTAGAAGTAGAAGTAGAAGTAGAAGTAGAAGTAGAATAGAATAGAATAGAATAGAATAGAATAGAATAGAATAGAATAGAATAGAATAGAATAGAATAGAATAGAATAGAATTCTTTATTGGCCAAGTGTGATTGGATACACAAGGAATTTGTCTTCAGTGCATAAGCTTTCAGTGTACATAAAAACTATAAGCAGGGGTGGGATTGAAAAATACCAACAACCAGTTCTATGCCCAATTGCTAAGTGGTTGTGGGCATGGTGAGCATAGCTTACTGGAACTCCTGGGAGGGGCATTTTTTGTCTCCCGCAGGCTCTGGAGGTCCTCTGGAAGCTGGAAACAGGCCCATTTCTGGATTTCTGGAACTTCCGGGGGAGTTCCATCTTCCCTTTCCCTCCCCCCATAATTTGTTGGCAAGCCAAGAAGCGATAATAGTTGCACCTTTTGAAGCTTGACAGAAAAATGTCTCAATAATGCATCAGTCTATCTCATTTTTTTCTCAGCCAGGTGCCCTCCTGGTATGTTGGAACTGAATTCCAGAATCCCAAAGCAGCAAGATCAGTTGTGAACACCGCTGAGAATCTAAGGACTTGTAGTTCCAGCATATCTGGAGATCCTGAGTGTTGTGCCTTTCGACTGCTGGCCCCTGCATCAGCCAAATCAGAGGAGGAGGAGGAGGAGGAGGAGGAGGAGGAGGAGGAGGAGGAGGCATGGGAATCAGGGTCAGCATCAAGGCAACCCAAGAGCTGAAGGGGAAGAGGGAATGGAGCTGGCAGAGATAGACAGAGGCAGAACCTGGGCCCTCTGTCAGCCCTCAGATGGAGAGTCAACAGCCCCCAGGTCTGGAAGTGGCTAATGAGGAAGAGGAGGAACAGCTGGGTCCAGTGTCTGACACGTGAATGCACAGAAGGCAGAGGAGAGGAGAGCAATGGAAATCTATGGGCTGATCCTTGGGATGGAAGAGCCACCACTGCTAGTGAAGCCTCACCTGAGCTCTGGGGATAAAAGTCAGGAAGAGGAGATGAATAGATGTGGCAGACAACTCTTCATCTCCCTGCCAGACAGACTTGTTAGCCTGCGGTGAGAGATAAACTTTTTGCCAGGGCTGCTGGCGCTCCTAATAAAAGAATAATTGCTTCAACTTCAGAAGGTTTTTCATGTTTGGGGAACTGGGTGAGAACACTGAGGTTGAAGCTAAGTCTTCTGTAAAGCATCTACTGTTGAACTGTATCCTTTCAGAGAGAGATTGGAAATCCACAACTGAATGCTCCTGGCATCTCTAAAACAATAATGTCAGGAGGTAAATTAAAATAAATGATTTTGGATGAAAAGACAGTTTATCACCTAAAACCAGGATTGCACAGAAGGTTGATGATGGAATATTTTCAGGGCACAAGGATGCCTTCAGGGAATCCCAAATCTTTCCTGGAATGGCTTCAAATGGCTTGGCTCCTTTTTCTGATGCTTCTGCAGTTCGTTTTTTATATTCTTTTCTATTTTTTCAACGCTACATTTTTCTACATCCAGCAGAATATAAACGTATATATGGATCTTGTGTTCCTACAGGAAACAGCTTCCTGTCCCAGATGGCAAAGCCATACAGAATGTTCCTGCTTTCCCAGAACCAGTAGCTGCTAATTATCTTATTCTTCACCCATAAAACTTCCTATGTTGATGCCGTCTTAACTACATCTTGGAATTGTCAGTTCCATAATTAAACCCTGTGCCACAAAAAGAATTTTTTCTTTTCTCTGTCCTAAGATGCCCTACATTTCAAGTTAGTTCTCCTTCAGCAAAGCAATATGCCCGTTAATTCTATTTTTAATAAGGCTTCCTATCCATTTATCTGGAACAGACATTCAGCTAATTAACCTGTAATTTCTTAGATGCCCCTGGGATCGTCTTCTTAAAATGACTTGTTACATGTTAATAAACTGGCTATGAATAAGGAGGCGGAATCTGGCATAAGAGCCAACATTGTGGGTTTTATACAGCTTTTTAGGCAGATGAATCAAAGATCCAAAGCAAAAAGAGAAGAAGAAAAAAAACATGTTTACATAGCAATCTCTTGTAGAATGGGAGATTACTTGCAGCAGGAAAGCAGCAATTCCTATCATTATGGTCTTTCCTTTATTCTACTGGAGTGGATCTGTGATGATCTGGAGCATGGCACAAAGGCAACCCAGCCAGAGAATAAGTAGAGGTCCCTTAATTAGCTCCAACTTTGCCCCCAATGACCCGGTTACTTTCCAGTCTGGAGAAAAACTCTCCTACGAACCTGCACCAGCCTTTAGCTGCAGATATTTCAGTCCAAACATTGTAAACTGAAAACTTTAAACTATAAATCCAACAAGGCAAAATAAGGTAATAAATCTGGTAGAGCAAGATATGGAGTTCCAGAAATGAAGTAACAAGGCAGTAAATCAAACCAGTTGGAAGGATGCCAGAAACTCAGATAATCACAGCCAAACATGAGGTAAACTCAATGTTTGTTCCCAGAAGATGCCACACTCAGCATGCATCTCTTTTAAACTCTCTTTCCAGGTGTGGCTAATGAAGGGAATCAGGAACCTTTCCTCCCCCATAAGCCACGCAACCCACATTGCTCTATTCTCTGCTCTTCCCTGTGTGCCCTAGGATGAAGAGGGGGTGGGTCTTCATCTTCCTCTGAACCCCGTGCCCCTTGTTCTATCTCTTCCCTGCTCTGCCCAGCCAGACTTTGCCCTTCCCCAGTTTCCTCCACAGCCAACAAAGCCACTCCCTTGCTCCCTGTCAGCTGTTCTTCTTCCTCCTCGGATTCAGACTCCCATGGGGGCATGACAGGATCATTAGAGAAAGCAGCAGCTGAGCTCATAACCTCATCTTCATCCTGCTAATATATATTTTGATGCAATTTTGGAGGTGCAATTTTTTAACCCTTGCCATGATCTCTCACTGTACCTTCCCATGTTAGAATTGCCACCTTCCCATCCTCCAGTGAAAAAACTGTTCATCCATGAAGGATGGGCCTTCCTTAGAAGACTAGCAATTTCCCATTTGAGTCCCTTAAGAACTCTTGGCTTCATGCTACCTGACTGGTTTATTGGTCTATACAGGATATTGATGTGGTGCTCCTAGTTCTTTAGTGCACAATAGCGTACAGGTAGTCCTCAACTTACAACAGTTCACTCAATAACTGCTCAAAGTTACAAGAGTAGTGAAAAGACCTAGAATACGGCATCCAGTTTTGGTCACCACACTATAAAAAAGATGTTGAGACTCCAGAAAGAGTGCAGAGAAGAGCAACCAAGATGATGAGGGGACTGGAGACTAAAACATACAATGAATTGTTGCAGGAACTGGGCCTGGCTAGTCTAGTGAAGAAAAGGACCAGGGGAGACATGATAGCAGTCTTCCAATATTTGAGGGGCTGCCACAGAGAGGAAGGGGTCAAACTATTTCCCCAGAAAACTGAAGGCCAAACAAGGAATAATGGATGGAAACTGAACAAGGAGAGATTCAACCTGGAAATAAGGAGAAACTTTCTGACAGTGAGAACAATCAACCCATGGAACAAAAGTTGCCTTCAGAAGTTGTGGGAGCTTCATCTCTGGAAGCTGTCAAGAAGAGATTGGACTGCCGTCTGTCAGAAATGGTGTAGGGTCTCCTGCTTGGGTGGGGGGTTGGACTAGATGACCTACAAGGTCCCTTCCAACTCTGTTAATCTGTAATCTGGAAAAAGGGACTCGTGACATTTTTCACACATACAACCACTGCAGCATCCCCATTGGTACCAACAATTCTCTGTTGTCATTCAGAATTATCTCCCAAATTCTACTCATTTCTCACTTTTAAATTCAATCCTAAATAACGTTCCCTCTTTTTTTCCCTCTCACATCCACTGCAGCTCTCTCAACTATGTGATTTAAAGCAATCTATGACAAATTACGTGTATTCGCCGTTGATGGACATAAAGAGAACATCTCAATTCTTTACTCTCAGAACACAACTTTTTTCCCCCAATTTTTTTCCTGTTCCTTCTTTTAGTTTCGTAAGACTCTTAAGTATCCCAGATGCAGACTTATGACCACAACTGAGCCCAAGATTTGTGTTGCTAAGTAAGAAATTTGCTGCTCCATTTCAGGATTTTCTTTGCCATTTTTGCTAAGGGAATCATTGCAGTTGTTAGGTGAGTAACACATTTGTTAATCTGCCTTCCCATATGACTTTGCTAGTCAGAAGGTCACAAAAGGAGATCATGTGACCTCAGGACACTGCAACCATCATTAATATGAGTTGGTTGCCAAGTGTCTAAATTTTGATCATGGGACTATGCTGCGATGGTCGTAAGTGTGAGAAAAGCCATCATAAGTCGCTTTTTTCAGGATCGTCATGACTTTGAACACTGTTGTAAGTTGAGGGCTTCTTGTATCGGTTTCTCAGTATTCCCGTCCCACGATTCCTATGAAATATTTCAAATGGGAGTAATCTATATTCTTTCAGGAAACATCACAATGGATTTTGTGATTCATCAGAATTCACTGCCTGAAATTGTGCTAAACAGATATTCTTTCCTGTCCCTGTTGGGAAGATAAATGACTGTCAAATCAAAGCAAGAGTCATGCATCATTTGCTAATTTCTTCCTAGAAATGGCTTGCTATCTATCATGTGCCCCAATTTCAGCTGTGCAAGAGAGAGAGAGAGAGAGGGAGAAAGAGAGGGGGAAGGAGAGAGGGAGACAGTTGTGCATGCGTGTGCATGTACACATTAAGTGCATGATCACCGAATTGGTAGGGAAACTGGTAGAATCCCACCACTGGCTATGACGTGGACTGATAATTGAAATAAAGACTTAATGTGGGCTCATCTTTATAGAGTTAAACAGCATCCCCACTAATTCAATACAATTATTAATTCAAGGGGGTAATTCTTTTCTTTTTACGTAAAAGCTTTTGTCAGTATTTTTCCATCATCATTTGAAAAAGATCAGCCAGGAGAGATGCTTTCCCATCATTATTTTAGAATCACACCATTTTATCAGTTTCAAACATAATTCATCCATTTTTGTTAACAAGGGACTTCTGTCTGTAGGATTAATTTGATGTAACTCAGCCAATTTGAAGAATTTATCCAGGCTTTGGTTACGTTGCAGCTTCCAATATAAATGTTCATGGTTGCGTGTTAATCTTCTGGGCCACACACAAAGAACAATTTTCTTTTCAGAATCGCAGGCAGACTAAATAATCAAGGGCATTTTCCTCTGTAATTCAATTCATGTAATGGCAGCCTATAATACGTGGGTATGGCTACCGTAAGTTGGATGGCTGAGCAAAATTGAGATTTCTTTAACATGAAGCTCTAAGCTTGCTTATCAAGTTAGTTGCAATGTAATCTTAACTGTTTATACCACATCAAGGATAGGAAGGAAAGAAATGTCTCTTGCAGAGCTAAAACGTTTAAACGACTAAAAGAAAGATCCATCTGCAAGCGTAACTGAGTTTAAACCTTTGTTCTAACTGTTTCTTCCCCTCTTCATAGGTTTACATAGGCTCCAAGTTATCTCTAAATGGAAAAATTTACAGATAGTTCTCAACTTGCAAGCATTCATTGATTATGGAGATTCTCCGTCATCCAAATCATGGTTGTTGTCCCAAGGTGCTTTTTTCCATGAGGGAACTGGACTTTCTGGTTTTCTTTGAAGTTGTTTCACTTCTCATCCAAGAAGCTTCTTCAGCTCTGACTGAATAATGGGGAATGGAAGGATTTATGTTCCTTGCAGACAGCTGGTCGTTTGCATCCTTTTCGAGGGTCATTCAGGCCACTTGGAGGTTTGTCTGTGTCCTTGGGGTCACCTGAGTGGTGGAAATGGGTGTAGAGCCTTCTTGGAACTGCTGAAAGAAATCATTTGATAGATAACTTGTAGGTAGTTCTCAGGTTGCAAGCATTCATTGATTATAGAGGTTCTCAGTCATCTGCTTGTTCTGACTGCTTGGTCTGAGAATTTAGCACTGATAAGAGAATTCCCTTGAAAAAGTCTGGGGAAATGTAGAATGTTCAAGCATGTTGCCTGAACAATTATCCAACAACCATGGTTTCCTTTCTCCCTTCACATCTGTTTGTCTACTGCAAAGAGAGAAGACAGAATAACAAAGCTGAAAGAGAGACGACAGAACTATCCAACCTTATAAAAGATCCTATATCTTTTCAGACAAATATCTGTCCAATCTCTTCTTCAAAACCTCCAGAGATGGAGCACCAACAACTATGGAGATTCGCAGTCATCCAGGTCTTGGTTGTCCCAAAGGTGCTTTTCCAAGAGACAACTGGACTTTCTGATTTTTCTTTGAAGATATTTCACTTCTCATCTAAGAAGGTTCTTCAGCTCTAACTGAATGGTGGAGGATGGAAGGATTTATATTCTTTGTAGACCGCTGATCATTTGCATTCTTTTAAGAGTCATTGAGGTCACCTGGAGGTTTATCTGTGTCATTAGGGTCACCTGAGTAGTGCTAAATCTCTAGATTAAACCTCCAAGTGGCCTCAATGACTCTACAAAAAGTATGCAAATGACCAGCGGGAGGAATTCAAGGAGTATAAATCCTTCCATTCTCCACCATCCAGTCAGAGCTGAAGAAGCTTCTTGAATGAGAAATGAAACATCTTCAAAGAAAAATCAGAAAGTCCAGTTGCCTCCTGAAAAAGCACCTTTGGGTCTGGAGGCAAACTATTCCAGAGATTAGCTGTTCTCACTGTCAGGAAATGTTTCGTTAATTCTAGGTTGATTGTCTTACATCAGTTATTTTTTGTCCTGCCCACGGGTGCTTTGAAGAACATATCTTTCTTCCCCCGCTTCTCTGTGACAGACCCTCAAGAACTGGAAGGTTGATATTGTCACTCCTAATCCTAATCCTCTTTGTTAGGCCAGTCAAAGAGACAACACAGGAGTCTTTTTAAGAAAAAGAGTCTGCCTATGGAATTGGGTTTGATGAAGAGAAGGACTAGGGGAGACACAACAGCAGTGTTCTGATATCTCAGGGGCTGCCCAAAAAAAGAGGGAGTCAAGCTATTCTCCAAAGCACTTGAAGGCAGGACAAGAAGCGACGGATGGAAACTAATCCAGGAGAAAAGCAACCTAGAACTAAGGAGAAACTTCCTGACAATTAGAACAATTAATCTGTGGAACTGCTTGCCTCCAGAAATTGTGAATTCTCCAACATTGTAAGTTTTTAAAAAGATGTTGGATAACCATTTGTCTGAAGTGGTGTAGGATTTTCTGCCTAGGCAGGGGGTTGGACTAGAAGACCTTCAAGATCCCTATCAACTCTGTTATTCTATTCTGTTGTATTCTATGTCTACTCTATGTCTACTCTATCTCTACTCTACTCAGTGGTGGGATTCAGGCAGTTCGCACCAGCTCAGGGGAACCGGTTGTTAACTTTCTGAGCAGTTTGGTGAACTGGTTGCTGGAAGAAATCATTAGGGCAGAGAACCAGTTGTCAAATTATTTGAATCCCACCACTGCTCATATTCTATTCTATTCTATTCTATTCTATTCTATTCTATTCTATTCTATTCTATTCTATTCGGCTGGTTGATGGGACAGGAGAATGCAGAAGGCAGAATGGAAGTAATTAACCTTCGAAAGGATATCAGCGATAGGAAGAAAAAGGAGATAGTCCTTCTAAAAGAGTCTTTTAGAGAGTTCCTACATTCAGGAAGGGGAAATTGAATTTCTGTACATTTTGAATTAATCTACAAATTCTCCCTCTCCCTGACATTTTGTGTGGATTTTTTTTTTCCTTGAAAACAATTTTTTTTCTTCCCCCAGAGTTAGCAAAAGGCACGATGGAGAAGCTTTAATCACGAGTTAAGCATCATTTATGGACTGTAGTGTGAACATAGTGCGTTAGCTTGTGGCTAATATAGCATTTAGTGCCATGGCAACAACTTCGTTGCCAGGAAAGGCCACTGTTTTCACCATCCAGGGCTGAATATGTCCACACGTACAAGTCAACTTGGGATTTATACACATTGCTTTCATTTCTAACATTGAAATATTTCCTAATATTCCAGTCCGCGATCTCTTATATAGCCTCCAAGGACATAAATATTCTAAATTACTCTCCCAAAGTATTCTCCTTGACAAATCTCATGCAGTAGATATTCTCAAGAGAGTATATTGAAGGAAGCTCTTGGGTGCAAAAAATGCTACTGGCTGAGATTTTCATGGGGTGCTGAAACAGGGTTTTCAGAAGCACCTGTTCTGCAGCATCATAAGGATGCTGTACGACCTGAAAATGTTTTTGTCACCTGTTGATTGGATGTGGCTCACAAGAGCTGGAATGGTGGTAAAAATTTGGACTGCAGCTTCCAGGTAAATAAACCCATTATTCATTGCTTCACACAGCAAGCAGCATAATCACACTCTCAGTGTTATGTCAAACTATAGCCTTAAACAGTGATATGTTTTCCTCTCTCTCTCTCTCTCCCCCTCTCCCTTTCTATGTATCCATCTCTATTTCTATCTGACTCTCTCTGTCCGTCCGTCCATCCGTCCCTCCCTCCCTCCCTCTCTCTCTCATCATCTATATCTGTCTATCTATCTATCTATCTATCTATCTATCTATCTATCTATCTATCTATCTATCTATCTATCTATCATCTATATCTGTCTGTCTATATCCCTTATATATGTATATATTCTGCAAGTGACCTTCTATTGCTGCATTTCACTATTGTCTTTTCATTCCTGGCTTAAGGAAAAGTACTTCTTGAGTTCTCTTATTGTAACTCAGCATAATATAAGGTGCAGTTGTGGATGTTATTAGTTATCTGTTAAAATAGGGTCTGCTTGGGTGGGGGAGGTTGGACTAGATGACCTACAGAGTCCCTTCCAACTCTGTTAATCTGTATCTATCTTCTCAAAAGGGAATCCCACCATCTCCACTAAGGCTGATTCTTTCTAGTAAGTGAATTTGCAACTACCCCCTGATTCTTGCAATGTATTTTTTTTCATGAAGAACTTGTAATTGTAAAATAATACTTTTCCCCTTTCTATACTACTAAGGCTAAATATTTTTTTCCTTTTGTAACGCAATTGATATAAAGTTTAAATGGCTTAGAAAAGCTTTAAGAAGACAGGTTTGAAATGTTATCAATCATTAGCTTCTCTCTCAGAAGAATAAAACCAGGCCACATTTTGAGCATAATATAAGGATTGGTTTCAGCGCATATTATAGCATCTCTCTGGAGATTCCCATCCACCCTTCAACTGTGTTTTTTTTTTTTTTAAAAAAAAGCCCAGTTTCTTAGATGCTATTTTATTTCTTATAGTTACCTTGATCAAATATTGTGTTTGCTCCAAACCAAAGTTTATTGGTTTTATGAACCTTCCAGGTGTTATCTACAAGAAGAACTCATCTTCAAAAAGATTTCAGATGCTTAACCTGGTGTGTGGCTACATACCTTTTGCTGTTTGGGTTTGTGTTTGGATGTGTGTAAAAGAGAGAAAGGAAGAAGAGTTCAAAATCTTATTTGAAAGACGAGAGTGCTTTTATTTTTCTTGTTCTCTGGGTAATCATAACACATTTTTCATCATGAGAGGTGAGCCTGGGATCAAGGAAGTCAGGGGTTTTTTCGGTTCTGTGTTTCATTGTGGCACAAATTGAGCAGCTTTTCACATAGTCCTCAACATCAGGTTTCATTTTTGGCCAGCAAAACTGTCTCCTGACTAAATGCAGGGTTTTTAAGAATCCAAAGTGTCCCCCCCCCCCCAACCATGAGTCATGGCTACGCTTCAGTACCATTAGCCTTAGAGCATCGGGTACATAAATTTTTGTCTCTTTCCAAGCCAATCCTTCGTTCATTGTCAAATCGGTTTGATGTTCAACAAACCAGGGATTGATCAAAAGGGCTGCTTTCAACTCAGTTGTCAGTTTGTCTTCTAGGTGTCTGGGGCTGCAGTTGGCTTGGCCTCGGGTGGTTGCTTGGCTTGAGGGTTGGGCTTCTGATATCATAGTTTGCACTACATCCTCTTGGCGACTGTCAAATTGCGATTTTCTTGGTTTGCAGAAATGTTAGATTGAGGTTCTCTCTGTTCTGACCCAGCCTTAATAGAAGCAAGAAATAGACTCCTTGTCCCGAAAAATACCCTCTTTATTTATCTCCTGTGAATTAATGGCATTCACACACCAAAAAGTCCAGGCAATAGTCCTTCAAAGAGTTAAGTGCAGTAACAGACCTTATCAGTTCCTTGAGATAATTGCCAAGCCACGAGCTCCCAGCAGTAAAGCTGGAAATTAAGTTCTGGCAAGCAGTCTCTGAGGCACTAAACACAATAAGCCAAATCTTCAGAAATCCAAACTGTTGTCTCCTAAAACCATCACTCCCCTTTCCTTCTATTTATTCCCCAGCCAGGGAGGGGCCATTCAGTGTCCACATGTGCCTTGCTTCCGGAGTCAACTCCTTATCCTCCATTGTTCCCTTCTCCTTACAGCTCTGTGCATATACAAATCTGGAACAGGCCCCAGCTGTTCTTCCTCCCCACTTATTTCAGCCTCCAAAGGCAGCTGCCTCTCAGGTGGCTGGGAAATGTTGGACAGCTCTGGCTCTTTCTCTGCATCTGACACAGAGCATCCATCAGAGCCATTCCCCAGACTCCAGAATTGAGACAAGTTCCTCCCCAACTTCCTCATTGTCGAAGTCTGCCACCAACTCCGTTGGCAGCTGGTGGGCCACAACACTCTCTGAGCTTGGTTGTTTTCTTGCAGACATTTCATTACTCAAACTGAGTAACATCATCAGTGTTCATGTTAGATTGCACGATGCAGTCAGGAGGATGGCTCTGAGAATTCATGCTTCCTAGTCCATCTGAGAAAGAAAAAGGAATGGATGTTTACCAAACATGAGAAAAGGATGGAGATGTTTTAGAACAGGGGTTGCCAACCACCAGTCTCTGGACCAGTACCGGTCCCTGGATCATTTTTATCGGGCCGCAAAGCTTGGCAACGCGAGGGGGAGAGAGGGAGAAAAGAGCGCTACGGTATGTCCAGCGCTAGTCTCCCTTTTCCTCTCCTTCTCCTCCATCAACCATGCACTCACACGCGTGCAGATAAAGCTGTTGTTGTTGCTGTTGCTGCTGCACCATGACCCGGAGGAACAGATTGAGCACAGGCGCTGAAGGAGCACCACGGCGTCCGTCACCAGAGCGCAAAGAAGCAGCAGCAGTGGCGGCGGCAGCGGCTGTGCCTCCGACTTTCCTGGGGAAGGTCATTCCCTGACCAGTCCCGCTTCCTGGCCCACACTTGCACCCCTCGACCCCCCCACCCCACCGCCCACTTCCTTGTAGGCAGAGGTGGGAAGCTGCGAGGAATTCAGGCGTGCTTTCTAGCTGGCTGTGCCAAGTCTTTTTTTTTTGGCCCAAGGCTGGAAAGAAGAAGGGTGACAGGTCACTGAGGAAGGTGAAAGAGACTGAGAAGGGAGAGAGAAGCCCGGCTAAAGCAGCTCTGTGCTGCTTTAGGGACTAGTAGTAGAAGGTACCGGTCTGTGGAAAAATAAATAATCGTAAAACCGGTCCATGGTTCAAAAAAGGTTGGGGGCCACTGTTTTAGAACATGCAGATAGTGGTAGAAATGCAGTGGATCTAATGTCATCTGCATCACACAGATGTGTAATTCTTTGACCTCAGAGAAGAATGCAGAAGCCAACTAAACCAAAGAGATAAGATGTTGAAATCAGACTAGGATGAAAGGTAAAGAACAGAAACCAGGAAGTTAGCAGACATTCTGTGGAAGCCATTGGAAACCATTCTTTACTTGGAAGCTTCGAGGATGCCACATTCAGTGCCTGGGAATTTGGGAGGGGAGATTGAATAGTGGGGTAGAAGATTAGACCCAACAACATTCTTTCTCAAAGAGTCAAGGACATGTTGCCTTGCACCTGGAAGGGAGTGACTGGGGGGAAATGTCTCCAGCTGGGACAAAGATTTGATTGGACCATCTGATGGACTGATGGGTGCAGGGGAGGGATCTTTGATTTCTCAGTGCTAAAAGACCTTGTTGATGATCCAAGCTCTGTAAAGGACCTTGGAATACTCATCTCTAATGATCTAAGTGCTAGAGCCCACTATAACTACATAGCCAAAAAGGCGTTAAGAGTTGTTAACCTAACCCTACGTAGCTTTTTCTCTGGTAATATCACACTACTAACTAGAGCATACCAAACATTTGCTAAACCAATACTCGAATACAGCTCATCAATCTGGAACCCACATTACCTATCTGATATTAACACAGTAGAAAAAGTCCAGAAATATTTCAGAAGAAGAGTTCTCCACTCCTCTACTCATTGTAGAATACCTTATGCCACCAGACTTGAAATTCTAGACCTAGAAAACCTTGAATTACGCCATCTTCGGTCTGATCTAAATATGGTATATAAAATCATACAATGACTTACCAGTCAATGAATACTTCAGATTCAACCATAACAACCCAAGAGCAAACAATAGATACAAACTCAAGATTAACCGCACCAAACTTGATTGCAGGAAATACGACTTAAGCAACAGAGTAGTCAATGTCTGGAATATTCTACTTGATTCTGTGGTTTCTTCCCCAAACCCCAAAATCTTCAACATTAGACGATCTACTATTGACCTCACCCCTTTCCTAAGAGGTCTATAGTGGGCGTGCATAAGCACACCAATGTGCCTACCATCCCTGTCCTATTGTTTCTTTTATTTTTCTTATATGTACCCATTTCATGTATTCATAACTATGTATATACTTTTATCTATTATCTTGTAAGCGATTGACAAATCAAAATAAAATAAATGGGAGTGGGTTTGGAGGAGGAAGAGGAGGAGGAGGAGGAGGAGGAGGAGGAGGAGGAGGAGGAGGAGGAGGAGGAGGAGGAGGAAGAAGAAGAAGAAGAAGAAGAAGAAGAAGAAGAAGAAGAAGAAGAAGAAGAAGAAGAAGAAGAAGAAGAAGAAGAAGAAGAAGAAGAAGAAGAAGAAGAAGAAGAAGAAGACTGTGTTCTTGGTGCTATTTGAGCTTGGCTGTTTTATTGCAGATGTTTCATTACCCAACTAGGTAACATCACCAGTGCTAGAAGGGTTTGTGGATGGAAGAGAAGAAGAAGGGGAGGAGGAGAAGGAGGACTGTGGGGTTCCTGGTGGTCTCTGAGCTGGGTTGTTTTCTCACATACATCTCATTACCCAACTAGGTAACATCATCAGTGCCAGGAGGGAGTAGGGTGCTTGAATGAGAACCCATTCCATTCACTTCTAGCACGGATGCTGTTACCAAGTTTGGGCCATGGCCTGTTGCTTTGGAATTTCTTTCCTGTCAAAGTCTTCTATGGATGACTCCAGCGGATGCTGTTGCTTTTATAAAGTCAGGCCCTACGAATTTATTTTTAGTGTGCTTTCTTTCCCCAGGATTTCAGTGGTATGATGTTTTCCTCTTCCATGCCCGCCTGCTTCACTCCTGCTTTGTCATGGAGGTAACTTGTTTGTTTTCATTCCCATTGTTTTCAGCAACTGGCTCTTGTACATCCAAGCCACCTCGTGGAATCAAAACAATAAGGGAGAGAGAAGCCCTTGTCAAGGGCAGCTGCAAACAATAAAAACCCTTCACTTGATCGCTTCCTAGCTTAGGATCCAAGCCATTCCTCTAATAGCTTTGCTGGGGAGGGTGTCTCGTTAAATTTGCCCATTGGCAAAGGTTTCTGGTGCAGCAGCCATTATCAAGGCATTTAGCACATGTAGAGCCTGTTACCTTAATTTGCATTAATCTTCTCAATGGATCAGTTCCCATGGATTACCTTGACGTGGTCTGTTATGAATGACCAATTTCTCTATCTAAGAAAGTAAACAAACTGAGATTTGGCAAGCCCATCATATGTCAGGGGCATGATCAGGGGCTCAGCCAATTGGTTCTTTGGGGTCCAGAGTCCGTGAACACAGCAGTAAATAAAGGGTGTTTAAGCTTTATTACGAATTCAAGCAAACAGATGTAAAAGCATAACCTAAAAAAACACACACTCAGTGAGGTGCTACCCAAATCTCTTCCAAGCTGCTGGAAGCTCTTTAAGGATAGCAGAGATATAGAGTAATAGAATCATTGGAAGGGACCTTGGAGATCTTCTAGTCCAACCCCATGTTTCAAGGAGGAGACCCTATACTCTTTTAGGCAAAGGGTTGTCCAATCTCTTCTTAAAAGCCTCCAGTGATGGAGTACCTACAACTTCTGGAGACAAGTCATTGCACTGATTAATTGTTCTTACTGTCAGAAAATTTCTCCTTAGTTCTAAGTTGGTTCTCTCTTCTTTATTAATCTCTATCCATTTTTCCTTGCCCTGCCTTCTGGTGCTTTGGAGAATAGGTTGACCCAACCGTTCCACTGGTTTATTGTTTTCACTGTCAGGAAAGTTTTCCTTAGTTCTAAGCTGCTTCTCTCCTTGATTAGTTTCCATCCATCGCTTCTTGTCCTGCCTTCAGGGGCTTTGGAGAATAGCTTGACTCCCTCTTCTTTGGGGCAGCCCCTGAGATATTGGAGCACTGCTCTCATGATTCCCCTAGTCCTTCTTTTCATTAGACTACACATACCCAATTCCAGCAACCGTTGCTTTTCTCTGAACTCTTTCTAGAGACTCAACATTTTTGTTTATATCGTGGCGACGAAAACTGAACGCAATATCCCAATTGTGGTCCCCCAAAGGTGCTTTTTCAGGAGGCAATTGGACTTTCTTGTTTTTTCCTTTTGAAGACATTTCACTTCTCATCCAAGAAGCTTCTTCAGCTCTGACTGAATAATGGGGGAATGGAAGGATTTATATTCCTCGCAGACAGCTGGTCATTTGCATCCTTTTAGAGGGTCGTTGAGGCCACTTGGAGGTTTATCTGTGTCCTCAGGGTTGCCTGAGTAATGCAAATGGTTCCTGTCGCCTGCAATTTTTCCTCTGGAAATCCATTGCTACTCCCACACCATTCCAAGGGTGTTCTTCCCAAATTGTGTAGCTAAAAGTCTGTAGAGATTCTCCGTCATCCAGGTCATGGTTATCCCAAAGGTGCTTTTTTTCAGGAGGCACCTGGACTTGTTTTTTCTTTTGAAGACATTTTGCTTCTCATCCAAGAAGTTTCTTCAGCTCTGACTGGATGGTGGGGAATGGAAGGATTTCTATTCCTTGCAGACAGCTGGTCATTTGCATCCTTTTAGAGGGTCATTGAGGCCACTTGGAGGTTTATCTGTGTCCTCAGGGTCACCTGAGTAGTTCAAATGGTTCCTGTAGTCTGCAATATTTCCTCTGGAAATCCATTCCTATTCCCACACCATTCAAAGGGTATTCATCCCAAATTGTATAGCTAAAAGTCTGCTGAGATTCTCAATCATTCAGATCATGGTTGTCCCAAAGTGCTTTTTCAGGAGGCAACTGGACTTTCTTGTTTTTTCTTTTGAAGATGTTTCGCTTTTCATCCAAGAAGTTTCTTCAGCTCTGACAGAATAGTGGGGAATGAAAGGATTTATATTCTTTGCAGATAGTTGGAAAAATTACAGACTACAGGAATCAGGAGCCCTACTCAGGTGATCCTGAGGACACAGATAAACCTTCAAGTGGCCTCAATGATTCTCTAAAAGGATGCAAATGACCAGCTGTCTGCAAGGAACATAAATCCTTCCATTCCTCACTATCCTGCCAGAGCTGAAGAAGGTTCTTGGGTGAGAAGTGAAACATCTTCAAATAAAAAACAGAAACTCCAATTGCCTTTGAAAAAAGCACCTTTGGGACAACCATGATCTGGATGAGGGAGAATTTCTACAGTCCCAATTGTGGTCTTTGAACCCCAAAACAGCAAGTGCTGTTGACATTTTAAAGCAGGGGTCCTCAAACTTGACAACTTTAAGACTTGTGGACTTCTGGGTGTTGAAGTCCACAAGTCTTAAAGTTGCCAAGTTTGGAGAGCTCTGTTTTAAAACATTTTAATGCATCATTATTTGGACTGTAAGTTGTAGGAGTTGGAAATAAGAGAATGATAAGTTCCCAGAATGTTGTTTGATGTGGAAGGTAATGAATTGGGTTGAGATAAAAGTGTGTACAGTTGATAGGAACAGATTTCTCTTCTCATTCTAATCTTTTCGGTCCCTCCAATCTGTGGGAATTTAGAGAATGAAAGGAACCAGTAAAACGACGGACTCTTAGGAAATGTGAAAACCAGAATGGAGACACTTTTCCTTCACTGAGCATCAAGCAAACTGTAAGGGAAAGAAGATTAAAATTAATGAAGCTCTTTATTCCAGGATAAGCGCTAAATCCATCTCAATCAAAGGATGTGGGCTTTGGAATACAAGAACTACTCCACCATTTAATTTAGTTTCATAAAATTATAATGCCTTTATAAATTATGAGTGCATCAACTTCAGTAACTTTTTCAGAGAGTAAAATGCTATAAAATATAGTATACCCATAAACACATGTGTATAACAAAGACTGTCTTACAGGGGGGTTTTTGTGTGTGTGTCTGTGTTTGTTTGATTTATTACCCACTGCACAGGATCCTGTTTCCTTGAATGTATTGAAGTGAAAAATTGTAAGCTGTAGTCATAAAAATACACTTGAGAACTATCTACATGCTTTTCAATAGGGTACTACAAGTATTTGACCGAATGTTTGAATTCTTTACTCCTGAAAATGTCCGTAAGCAAATTTTCTGCAGGGAGGATGAAAATGCAAAGCCATAAATCACTTGGTCTAAAGAAAAGAATCCATTAGATTTTTAATAAGAAACTCAGCTAATTAAATGGGTCACAGTTGTTGCCTGAGCTGGAGGCTTTTCCTTTTTACTCCCTTTTTAAAATTAATCCTAGGTGAGAAATGGCATTTTCAATGACCTGAACAACAACAAAAAATCCTTCATAATCAAAGCAATGGAGGAATGCAGTGAGGGGGAAAAAAGTGCAATTCTAAATATGCAAAAATCTAACTGCACGCTGTGGGAAGCCAGCCCCTTCCCCCTCCTAGAAGAATGAAATATTTTGGGAAATATAAAAAAGGCAGCATATTATATTTTCCCAAAGTGAGTAATGGAGAAACATGCTCTTATACATGATTAATGTAGTTTTATTATGACTATGATTATGGTTCATCACTTATATCTTTTACTTGTGTTTCTCCAAAAATAAGACCCTGTCTTATATATATTTTTTGGCACCAAAAAGGCACCAGGTCTTATTTTGGGGGGATGTCATCCACTGACTAACCTCACTTGCATACGTCACCCCCAGTTTCCTTTTCTCTGTCAGAGGCCTTCAGGAACTTCTTCTTCTGCGGCTGGCAAGGCTTTCCTGAAGGCCTCTGCTGCTGATAAGGGAGCTCTGGATCGATCCTGAGCTTTGTTATCAGCTCCAGAGACCTTCAGGAAAGCCTTGCTGGCTGCAGAATAAGGCAGGTGTCGGGGTATGTGAGGCCTGGCTGCAACTATCCAAAGGTAAGTAGTTGGGCAGCTCCACCCCATCATCCCCATCCCAGCTTATTTTTTACCTGTGTACTCTGGAGCAGGTGAGATCTTAATTAGGGCTTATTTTGGGGTAGAGCTTATATTGGGCACACATATAAAAACAAGCTAGGACTTACTTTCAGGGTAGGTTGTATTTTCGGGGAAACAGGGTATGTATAATGTGAGCTTATGCACCGAAGACAAATTCCTTGTGTGTCCAATCATGCTTGGCCAATAAAGAATTCTATTCTATTCTATTCTATTCTATTCTATTCTATTCTATTCTATTCTATTCTACTCAAGACAGAAAGCAGACTCAGTCATTCTAAATAGTGCCCCCACCACAGCAGATATGTTGTGCCCATTAAGAAAGACTGGGCCATCCTATCTATAAAACAAAAGACCTTCAGCTCCAGGATGATGAGATTAAGAAGAACAGGACACGACCCTTCAGGACGTAACAGGATTAACCCACGACCATTTAGCAGAAGACACAGAGCTCACTAAATTGCACAATCTCCTAAGGGCATTTTCAGACATTGCACAACACACACACACCAGCATCTTCTCTGAAACTTATAAAATCCCATGTGCTCATCAAACCAATTGTTCAGCTGACCCAGAACCACAAACCGTGGTGTGTTTCTGTTCACTGATAAACTTTTTTTCCAATCAGCCTCCATGTTGTTTCCGGTATCTTTCTCCCAGTGTGGAACTGAACCAGATGGATTTTCCTTTCTACCATGCAAAGCCATGGGTCAGCATTATGGTCATTCTCAGTTAGGTGATGTGTGCAAGGAATGACATTCCTTTTGTTTCTCAGCCCAGAAATTAGGATTATAACAATTGCCCACAATTGTTTTGCTTCGGCAGAAGACAAAATGTCCACTCAGCTGTGGGAAAGATAGAAAAAGGAAAAAGAAACAGAGCAATGGAATTGCAAGAATTGGATGGACCTCACTTTGTATTTAAGCAAGGCAGTTGAGGCTATCTAGCTACAACCAGCATGAATTTGGCAGAAGCTATCCAAACTTTTGATACAGCCCAGTATGGGTAAATATACACTACAATGAAGTTGTTTTAAGCATTTTACCACCTATTGTCAATATGGGGAATGCTTTTTATATCTACAGCAGCTTAATTAGACTGTCATTTTCTCTGGCAATTCCCATGACTTCATGGACATTATTTTTTAAGCCTTGGAGCTAAGCCACTCATTGTGGTCTGTCGGCCGCTGGCCCCTCCAGAAACCAAATCAGAGGAGGAGAAGGCATGGGAATCAGAGTCAGCATCAAGACAATCTGAGAGCTCCAAGGGGAAGAAGGAATGGAGTTGACAAAGAGAGAGAGAGAGAGGCAGAGCCTGAGCTGTCCATCAGTCCTCAGATGGAGAGTCAATAGCTCCCAAGTCTGGAGGTGGCTGAGGGGGAAGAGAAAAAACAACTGGGTCCTGTGCCTGGCACTCAAATGCACAGAAGGCAGAGGAGAGGAGAGCAGTGGAAATCTATGGGCCAGTCCTTGGGACAGAAGAGCTACTGCTGCTAGCGAAGCCCCACCTAAGCTCTGGGGATAAAAGGCAGGGGGCGGAGATGAATAGGTGTGGCAGACAAGTATTCATCTCCCTGCCAGACGAACTTGGTAGCTTGTGGTGAGAGACAAACTTTGCCAGGGCTGCCAGCACTCCTAATAAAGGAATCTTTGAGTTAACTTCAGAGGGTTTGTTGTATTTGAGATGGATCAGAACACCACTGTTGGTTGTTAATCCACCTGATGTATCAGTCCTGAGAAACTGTAGCACTCAATGGATCTTCCACAGAGGGTACCTCCTCATGTCCACAATTAAATATACTTTTGTCTTTTCTTTGCATGCAATATTATAAACTAATAAAATTGTTTAACAAGGGGGGGAAATACACTACCAACCCCAACACCTTTTAAAAAATCTGCCGATCGACAAAAGACATTGGCAAGCTGGGTGGCTAGACACGGGGAAGGCTAACTTATTTATTTGACAATCTCAAGACACCATTGCAGCTATTGGATAACCAGGCTAGGTTATGATAAGGTTCATTTCCCCATGACGGATGGAATTTGGAAGCAGTAAAACTCAGAGCAGGAGGGAGGGTGATGGCATTGCGATAATAAATCCAATTCTAAAATGCTTTATTTCCAAAATAGTCGATCTAACCCTGCTTCCAATTTTGGCACCAAATCTAAACAATTTTAAATTCAGTCCCTGAGCTTCAATAAGCTCTCCTTTAAGTCACTTTTGTGGGTACCAAAAAGCTCATATTTCCAGGCAACAATGCAAGAATGGCCTGCCACTGCTATTTCTCAGACTTTTTTAAAAAATAAAAACTTCCAATTTTAAGCCTGAACTCTCTTACTGATTTTCCCACCCAACTATTATTAAGGGGGGGGGGGGGGGTTTCTGACCCTGATTAGCCTTTTTTTGAGAGCGCACCCAAAGGTTGGCTAGGTGGTGCCATCTGTTGGGACTGATTTTAGAGGGATGTTATTTGCTAATTGCGTAAAAGCAATGATTTATTATACACTCTAGGAAAGAGACGGGTGGTGTTTATGATATATGAGTAAATATATTTTAAAAAAACAATATTTAACTAAAAGGAGGTGAGAGTGCGTGCATGAAGTTAACTCAAATAAAATAGAATTTAAATCAACTGCAGATTGAACATGACTAAATAGAAGGAGTAGTAATGTATGCATAGGGCCAAATTAATTTAATACAATTTGCAGAGAAAATATGGAAGCAAAGGCTAATGGCTTAAACTGCTGAAGGAATTAAACCAATTAGTAGAATGCAGCTCCATCAATGTCTTTAAATGAAATAATGAAATAGAACAGAACAGAATATAGAATAGGAATAGAATTCATGATAGGGTAGGGTAGGGTAGGGTAGGGTAGGGTAGGGTAGGGTAGGGAAGAGAAGAGAAGAGAAGAGAAGAGAAGAGAAGAGAAGAGAAGAGAAGAGAAGAGAAGAGAAGAGAAGAGAAGAGAAGAGAAGAGAAGAGAAGAGAAGAGAAGAGAATCTGAAAGGGACTTTAGAGGTCTTCTAGTCCAGTGTGATGACCCAGGGTGGGATACAAAATAAACACAGTCACAAAAAACAGGTGAAGCCCCTTTTATTCTTTCACTTTGCTTCCAAGCTCCAAATATCCTTGACTGGAGAAAAAAAACTCTCACACAAGCAGTTACAAGGAGGAAGAAATTCTGTTTAAATTATAAAGAGTAAAAAACAACAAAAAACAGGCAAGATGAGGGCTTGAAGATGTCCACAGATATCAGAACACACTCTGGGAAGGACACCAAACTCATGAAGGAATGACAGATTAGAGATATTTCCATGCTTTTTTTTAAGCACTCGCCCATACGCATGTCCATCCTCTTATTCAGTTGTCACAGCTGCAGACCATGAAGAGGATCAAGGCCCTCTCCTCCCCAGTAGACCACGTCTCTTCCTTATCCTCTTCTCCCTGCATTCCCTAGGATGGAGAGGGGATGGGCCTTGTTGTAAACTAATAAAATACTCAAATAAAGTTTATCAAAAGCTTTAGAAAATAGCAAGGTTCTAGCCCTGCACTTCTGATTGGCCGATAATAGCGATATCGGATTGGTCCATTCAGGAGAATCTGATTGTCTGTTAACGATTGGCTTAGCCACTCTCATTGGCTAAGGGGGTTAACACTCCACATTTCCTATTGGTTACTAGAGCAGTAGCTTGCCTATAAAAGGGCTGCTTTTGCTCTAGGGTTTTGCTCTGTTCAGAATGTATAATAAAGAGTTGAAGTTCACTGTTCACCATCTCATCTCCGTTCCTTGCACCCATGCGCAGAACTTAACACTGGCAATGAGGATGGGATACGGAGACGTCAGAGCTGACTGAACACTACAGAGCACTAAACAGAGCACGTGGCTGAAGGCGCATCAACGGTGGAAACCATGACCGGCGGCACCATACCACCCGCCCCATTCGACCCGACACAAGAAGACTGGGACTCATACATGGACCGGTTCCAAATGTTTCTGGAGACCAACAACTTGAAGGATGCCACTACTGGGAAAAAGAGAGCGGTATTCCTGACTCACTGCGGACCTGCCATTTTCAAGATGGCCAAGGCACTGGCGAAACCAGCTGAGGTGAAATCCATGGACTGGAATGTCCTCAAGCCCTTCCTACAGGCCCACTATGCACCTACCGTACCAACACTTGTACGAA
The DNA here is from genome assembly GCA_033807585.1 of Hydrophis major. NCBI lineage: Eukaryota > Metazoa > Chordata > Lepidosauria > Squamata > Elapidae > Hydrophis > Hydrophis major. The sequence goes on along the minus strand of CM066331.1, from coordinate 153,892,752 downwards.
GACATGAATTTTACCAGAGAGACCAGCGGAAAGGAGAAAGCTTTGCAGATTTCATCATGGATCTCCAGAACCTGGGAGGCCTCTGTGGGTTCGCTGACCTCGAAGAAGCTCTCAGAGACCGAATAGTTCTGGGATTAGATGCACCGCATGTGCAAAGCAAGCTGATGGCGAAAGGCGACATCAGCCTTGCAGATACTATCGCTGACGCTACTGCAGCAGAAGCAACCAGGAAGTCGGCTGCCCGAATGCGCCACACCAACGCCCCGCTCTGCCAACTCGCCGGCGAAACCTCACCTCGCCTGGAGGAACATGCAACTGCAACCCACCACAAGGACCTCGAATCGTCATTAGAAAGTGATGAGGAAGAAGTTAACCGGCTCCGGTCTGAATGAGACCAATGCCACCAGCATAACCAGAGACTGCAATATCAATGCGCAGGCTGTGGGGCAAACCACCCACGATCAGACTGCAAATTCCTCGACGCACTCTGCCATATTTGTGGGAAGAGAGGCCACATCGGAAAGGTCTGTCAAAGCGAAACAGGAACCAGCCCATTTCAGAGGAGGACCAACTATCACCAACCCACATGAAGTCGTCCTGTAAATCGGGAACATTCGAACCACCAATGGAACAACCACTCCTACAGAAATAAACCACTAGCCCATTCAATGAAATGAGAAGAGGCACACCAAACCATCACGATTGGTCATGCATCATCATTAGATGCAAAGAAAATCCGAGTGAAGGTCGCCATCGAAAACCAGCCCTGCGTGATGGAAGTCGATTCAGGATCGTCCCTCTCGATGGTTTCCTGGAAGACACTGAAACAATTGATCCCTGCCATCCGGCGGGAAGACCTCAGAACCCAAAGAATCATTCTCAAGGACTATCAAGGAAACCGAATTCCGGTCATTGGATCAAGCCTAGTCCGGGTCTCATTCAAAAATCGTACTGCATCCTTACCATTGACCGTCGTCGACCGTGATCAGCCTAGTTTGTTAGGCCTTCAATGGTTCGCTCCACTTGGGATTGAGGTAGCCGGCATTCACCAGACCAGCAGCGACGACTGGGAGGAGGCCCTCGTCCAGGAATTCCAGGACGTTTTTGCAGACAAACTAGGCGAGTACAAGGGGACCCCGATATCATTTAACCTTAACCCTGAAGTAGCCCCTACCCGCCTTAAGCCTCGTCGAGTCCCTTTTGCCCTTAAACCAAAGATTGACGAGCAGCTTGATAAATTAATAGCCCAGGGTGTTTTAGAACCAACCAACCACGCTCCTTGGGAAACCCCAATCGCAACACCCATCAAACCGGATGGATCGTTAAGAATTTGTGGGGACTACCGTGCCACCCTGAATCACGCCCTTCAACAGAGTGCTTACCCGGTACCGGTGGTACAACACCTCTTCCATTCCCTGAGGGGCGGAAAGGTCTTCGCTAAATTGGATTTAGCGCAGGCATACCAACAACTGCCTGTCGATAAAAAAACAGCAGAGGCACAAACGATTGTTACGCACCGAGGCACTTTTAAGTGCAACCGACTCCAATTCGGAGTTAGCGTGGCCCCAGGGATCTTTCAGAGCTTGATGGAGAGACTGTTACAGGGAATAAAAGGGGTTGTACCATACTTTGATGACGTTTTAATTGCTGCCCCTAATAGAGAAATACTAAAGGAGCGTCTTAGACTCGTTCTCCAGAAATTTAAAGACTCTGGCCTTAAAGTTTGTTAGGGATAACATTGTTTACCCTAACTGGTTTAGGTAAAATAATAAATAAGTTATCATGGTTTGTTGGTTAAAGTGTCTGTAACTTTAACTGTAAAGAATGTAATTAAGGGAGTGGTTGTAAAAGCACCATAAAAGAAGCAAGACAACGGCAGCTTGCTCTCTCTCTGGCTTTATGATCCCTAATTACTGGACGGATTAAGAGACTGCTGTTTTTCCCTACTGGAAAGGGAGAGAGAAAGGACTGTTGATTTATCAACTGTGAGAGGACTGCTTTATTGTAAGTGAACTGACATTGGATATTCTACACGGACTTTGCTAATTGAATATTCTAGAATGGACTGACTAAAATGATACATGACTAATGGACTGTTATTTTTACTATGCTATAAATCTGAATGGAATAAACTATATTTTTGATAGCACAAGCATATCTGTTATTTATACTGTATGTTAACTAACATACAAACTTATCTCACACATTTATCTGTATGCCTATCTGACTAACGCTGCACATTCTGTTTAGCTTGTCTCCTTAACCCTGGTTGGGGAACACAGGCTTAACAAAATTAAAAAAAAATAAATGTCAACTGTGTACAGATAAAGTAGAGTTCCTGGGGTACCCAATCGATAAACAAGGCATTCACCCCACCAGTAGCAAGTTAAGGGAAATCAAGAACGCCCCAAGACCCAGAAACAAGACTGATCTCCAAGCTTTCCTGGGGCTTATTAATTTTTACAACATCTTCCTGCCCTACAAAGCGACCGTAGCCGAACCCCTACATCGGCTTCTCAATAAAAAAGCAACCTGGGTTTGGGGGCACCAAGAGGAACATGCGTTCCGACAAGTGAAAAACCTATTAACTTCAGATGCTGTTTTAATGCAGTATAACGAGACTTTGCCTTTAACAATCACATGTGATGCATCACCCTTTGGAGTAGGAGCCATTTTGAGCCATGTGTTACCAAACGGTAGTGAAGCCCCTGTTGCCTATTTTTCAAGAACTCTATCAAAGGCTGAATGTAACTATAGTCAAATCGATAAAGAGGCTCTTGCTGTTGTATCTGCTGTTAAACGGTTTCATGAATATGTCTATGGATGAGTTTTTACTATTGTTACTGACCACAAAACTTTGCTGGGGATTATAACGGGAGACAAGCCAACCCCCTATATATTATCATCTAGAATGACTCGCTGGTGGGAGTTTTTGGCTGCGTACAATTATAAGCTGCAGCACCGCCCGGGGAAAGCCATTCCCCATGCTGACGCATTGAGCTGTGCACCACTTCCGGAAATCGTCAATAACCCAGCTCCAACCCTTACAACGCTCCAGATTGAAACATTGCATTCACCGCCGCTGACCGCTAGAGATATCACGATCGAAACAAAATGTGATCCTATCTTAAAGCGGGTTCTTAGCTGGGTCGAACGAGGATGGCCAGTAGATCAAACCCCTGATGACTTCATTCCCTTCAACAATCGACAAATGGAACTTTTTTCACAAAAGGGCTGCATTCTGTGGGGGTATAGAGTCGTCGTCCCAGAGCGGTTACAACAAGTGGTACTAAAGACACTGCATGAGGGCCACCCTGGCATCGTGTGCATGAAAGTGCTCGCACGAAACTACGCATGGTGGCCGGGCATCGACAAACAAATCAAAGCCTGGGTAAAGACTTGTTATAAGTGCCAGGAGGTTAGCAATGCCCCACCAAAAGCAATTCCGATAGAATGGGAAACACCTCGGGGACCATTGTCCCGCATTCATATTGACTTTGCGGGACCTATTAAGGGACATACGTTCCTATTAACAGTGGATGCCTACTCAAACTGGCTCGAGATCCATGAAATGAAAAGTACTACAACAGAGTCTGTCATCCGGAAGTTGAACAGATTATTCACGACGCATGGACTGCCAGACGTTCTAGTATCTGACAATGGACCACAGTTTACCGCGCTTTCTTTTGAACAATACTTAGCGGACCGTGGTATTCACCATGCGCTAACTTCGCCATTGTACCCTGCGGCTAACGGAAGAGCCGAGTGCATGGTACAGTTTGTTAAAAAAAACCCTCTACAAGATGGACTATGGGGACATTGAAGATAAGATAAATAGAATACTCCTTCTCCAACACATCACTCCACACAGCATCACCAACAAGACTCCAGCGGAACTATTGATGGGACGCAAACTCCGCTCCCACCTTGACTTACAAGCCAGAGAAACCCTGTGGATCGAGGCCACTGTTATTCAAGCCACTGGACCCAGGTCGTACCGGGTGAAAACCTGCGATGGAAAAATATGGAAACGCCATATTGATTAGCTTTACTCGAGGCTCCAGCCTAGTTTCCGTGACTCCGGTAACTCCCAAACTGAGGGGGGAGGGGAGGTCGAAGAAACCAAATTTGAGATGGCAGAAAGCAGGAACGAAAGAAGTCAGCCATTGGGCGTGACAAGTGAAGAAGGATCAAGGATGGGGGTGGCCTCGCCACAGAGGAACAACCCAACAGAGGCAAGCCTGCAAGGGCCAGAGAACAATGATGAGAACACTAGCGGCACCGAGTCATCCAACAAAGAACCACCAGCACCTGGCTTGCCCAAAAATGCCCCGCCAAAACAGGCTTATGGACAAGAACCGGTGGGACAGCGTAAATCCAATAGACAGTCGAAGCAACCTTCCTACCTCAGAGATTACATCACCGCACCCCCCAAATGGAACCCGGGAGGAAGGGGTGTTGTGAACTTATAAAATACTCAAATAAAGTTTATCAAAAGCTTTAGAAAATAGCAGGGTTCTAGCCCTGCACTTCTGATTGGCCAATAATAGCGATATCGGATTGGTCCATTCAGGAGAATCTGATTGGCTGTTAACGAGCCACTCTCATTGGTTAAGGGGGTTAACACTCTACGTTTCCTATTGGTTACTAGAGCAGCAGCTTGCTTATAAAAGGGCTGCTTTTGCTCTAGGGTTTTGCTCTGTTCAGAATGTATAATAAAGAGTTGAAGTTCACTGTTCACCATCTCGTTTCCGTTCCTTGCGCCCATGCGCAGAACTTAACAGGCCTGGGTCCTCCTCTGACTGCCCAGCTGGCCTCTGCCCTTCCTCAGCCTCCTCCACAACCTCCGGAGCCACACTTCCACTCCCTGTTGGCTGTTCCTCCACTCCCTCAGAATCAGTCTCCACCAAGGGCAGGAACTCAGCCCCCTGCTGAAGCAGGAGAACTTATACCATTTCACATTGTTGAGGGAAGTTGTTTAAGAAACCATTACATGACCTTGTTTATAAGATCAGATCCATCCAAAAGAACTTGTATAGGTAAGCAAAATGCTAAAACTTTTTGTGGACTTTCTACTTTTGGTAAGGATAAATTTCTTGAGAAGGTGGTAAAATTTAATACAAGCCTTCCTCATTTATATCCAAGATGATGTATGAAATGAGCCACTCCTCAGGATGCAAACTTTTCTGTCAATGCTTCAATCCTGATGACATTTCCTCATACATTAGAATTGGAGACAATGAATGGAGACCTTCAAGGCAAATTCCCAGATCTTCCCCTTCCAAATGTCAAATTCTAACTCTGGTCAGTTGAGAGGGGAATCCTTAGAAGGCCTCGAATTCCTGAGAAGAAATCACTCGGCAGATGGCAACTTTATCCCTTTCTGGGCTAGGAGAAATAGAGAAGATAGAATGGATGTCAGTCAGGGGTGGTATTCTACCGGTTCAGCCTGGTGCAGCCAAACTGGTAGCTCCAAGGATAATCTGTGAACAAATGGGTTTGCTCTAGTAGTGGGATTCAAACATTTTTACTCCCGGTTCTGTGGCTTGGTGGGCATGATGTAGCTTGGTGGGTGTGGCTTGGTGGGCAGGGGAAGGATACTGCAAAATCCCCATTCCTTCCCCACCCCACTAACCTGCTTTCCAGCTCTGTTCTCTTGTGCAGGCAACCAAAGAAGACCCAGCCAATCAATGGGAGGCAGAGAATAGATGGGGGTGGGACCAGTCAGGGGTGGTATTTACCAGTTCTCCAAACTACTCAAAATTTCCGCTACCGGTTCCCCAGAACTGGTCAGAACCCTAACCCTAGCCCCATTCCTAAGAGGTCTGTAAGGAGCGTGCATGAGTGCACCATTGTGCCTCCCGTCCCTGTCCTATTGTCCCCATTTATTCATACTTATTTCTTATATTCTTACTCATGTTTATACTTATACCTATGATCTTGTAAGCGATTGACAAATCAAATAAATAAATAAATAAAACCATGCCCACAAAAAAATTGAATCCCATCACTGATGTCACCCCTTCAAGGTAGAATAGGTCAGGGAAAGGACACCACAAGAATTACAGCAACTCTATTGTTGTAGGGAACAATAATAGAATTTTGACCCGATTCAATCTCTTCCTTTTTATACCAAAGAGAACTATAATGGGGCAAGATAAGATGAATTTCTGCTGACTTCTCTCTTTCCATTCAGAGCTAAGCTGCTTAATATCTCCTTCTAGACTCTACTTCCCTAGTCCTCGGTATCGATTATATGTTTGCTAAAACAGACTGTGGAAAACAGATAATCTGAGCAGCTATTCTTGGACTAAGGTAATGTGTGACACACCATCCATTCGTATCCAGGGAATTTATTTCAAATAGATAGGTTTAGGGAACAAGATATGGCTCTTTGTGCATTTCAGTCAGCTGATGAAATTAGCAAAAGAGTGAAGTAAATGTGTGACAGCCAGTGTTTTCATAGAGCCTTCAGTATAATGCTTTATAATAGGATTAACAAAATAATAGAGTTCTTTGGAATAACAGAATGGAATGATGGAATAACAGAGTTGGAAGGCCCAATCCCTTGCTGAAGGTGGAGATTCTATACCATTTCAGACTAAAGGCTGTCCAGTTTCTGTTCTGTCCTTCATTTGCATACTCGAAATCCCCGCGCTTTGATTGGCTAAAGCGCGGGGATTTCTAATTGGCCAGGCGAGCCGCGCCGATTGGCCCGTTGAAAGTCTCCTGCGATTGGCTCGCTCCAAGAGCGGGAGACTTGAAACGCTGCCATTGGCCGCGGCCGCCGCGGCAAAAAGAATAAAAGCCGCGGGCTTTTTCCTTTTCGCCGGTTCGGTTCTCAACTCCTAAATAAAGAGCTTTAAACGTAGTCACCGACTCCTGGCGTCTTTTGCGGACACGACACTGGCGACGAAGGTGGGATTCAGACCCTGAACCGAACCCCGTGTCCAACGAGAGCCAGACTTAACACTGAAATGGCGAAAATCGCACCGCCCGCCCCCTTCAACCCCGCCACCGAGGACTGGGAATCGTTCTCAGACCGATTCCGCATGTACCTCGAGTGCACCGGAATGAAGGACGCCCCGGGCCCTCTAAAACGCGCCGTTTTCCTCACCCATTGCAGAACCGAAGTTTTCCAGATGGCCAAAGCATTGGCCAAGCCGGCTGACGCAACCGCCATGGATTGGGACGTCCTCGAACCTATCCTTCGGCGACATTACGCCCCCGAGGTCCCCATCCTGATCCGGCGCAACGAATTCTACCGGCGGGACCAGAAACCGGGTGAAAAACTGCTGCAGCGCCTAGGGGGGCTCTGCGAATTTGACGGCCTGAACAGCCTCCTAAGAGACCGATTCGTGCTCGGCCTATGGGACCCTGCGCTCCAGAGCTGGCTTATGGCTAAGGGCGACATCAGTCTAGCAGACGCCCTCACCGCAGCCGCAGCCGCAGAAGCAACCCGCACTTCCGCCGACAGCATGCGAAAACCAGACGCGAAGGGCGGAAACAACAACCCGGCGAGGTCGGCCGACCTAAAGAACGAAACAGCCGCACACCACGGCGATTTCCATTCTGCATCCAGCACGTCCGAAGACGAAGAAGACATACACCGAGTGCAGACGGGGCGCGACCAACGGAACCGCAGAGGTCGTAGGTCGAGGACCAACTGTGCCGGTTGCGGCGGCGACCACCCCAGATCAGAATGCCGATTTTTTGACTCTATCTGTCGGCACTGTGAGAAAAAGGGACACATCGCTCGGGTTTGCCGCCAAAAGAAGACTCGCAGTCCACCCAGATGGGACCAACACGATCGAAGAAGGCAAAGCCCACCGCCCCAGACCAGAGATCGCCAATCGGACAACCGGTGGGACCGGATCCAACGACCCTCGAGAGGCGGCGACAACCGGCGCAAAGAAGAGACCCACCAGACGGTAACCATCGGCCACGCCATCTCCGACGGCGCCAGAAAGGTACACGTAGAGGTCCATATCGAGGGCCAACCATGCAAAATGGAGGTGGACTCCGGGTCCTACCTCTCCATGATTGCATGGCACGAGATAAAACGATTGGTGCCTACCCTCCATAAGAGGAACATAAACGCCCAAAGACTTATTGTAAAAGACTACCAGGGAAACCGCGTCCCGGTAGTGGGCACCAAGAACTTCAATGTGACTTATAAGGGGCGCACCGAACAACTCCCACTCACAATCGTCGATCGCGACCGCCCAAGCCTGCTGGGCCTACAATGGTTCGCCCCGCTCGACATCGCCCTCACGGGAGTCAACCACGTCACCGACGACGGCTGGGAACAGCGGCTAGCCCAGGAGTTCCGGGAGGTCTTCGACGGAAGCCTGGGCAAGTACCAGGGGCCCCTTATCTCATTTGATCTAGACCTAGCGTCCCCCCAAGCGACTAAAACCTAGGCGGGTACCTTTCGCCCTAAAACCTAAGATTGACGAGCAAATTGGCAAGCTCATCAAACAGGGGGTGTTGCAACCAATAGACCATGCCCGATGGGAGACCCCAATAGTGACCCCGGTCAAGCCAGACGGGTCAGTGAGAATTTGTGGGGACTATAAGGCCACCCTAAATGGCGCGCTGCAACAAAGCGCCTACCCCGTCCCAATCGTGCAACACCTACTGCACTCACTAGGAGGGGGCAGGGTCTTTGCCAAGCTTGATCTCGCCCAGGCATACCAGCAGTTGCCGTTCGACGAAAAAACGGCGGAAGCCCAGACCATCGTTACCCATTGGGGGGCCTTCAAGTGCAACCGACTCCAATTCGGAGTCAGCGTGGCACCAGGCATCTTTCAGAGCCTGATGGAACGTTTGCTGCAGGGCATCAAGGGGGTGGTGCCCTATTTCGATGACGTATTAGTGGCGGCGCCAAACGAAGCCGAATTAGAAAACCGACTCAGAGAGGTCTTAACCAAATTTAAAGTAACGGGACTTAAAGTAAAAAGGGAGAAATGCCAACTGTGCACGGAACGAGTGGAATTCTTGGGCTACCTACTAGACCGGCATGGCATTCACCCCACAAGTAAAAAAGTGAAAGCTATCAAAGAGGCCCCCACCCCTAGATCAAAGACTGAATTGCAGGCATTCTTGGGGTTACTGAACTTTTATAATGTTTTCCTACCCCAAAAGGCAACGGCGGCGGAGCCTTTGCATAGGCTCCTGGATAAGGCAGCAACCTGGACTTGGGGGAAACGGGAGCAAGCCGCCTTCCAAAAAACTAAGGACCTCCTCACCTCCGACGCCGTCCTGATCCAATTCAACGAAACCCTGCCCCTGGCCGTCACTTGCGACGCATCTCCTTTCGGCGTCGGCGCTGTCCTCAGCCATACCCTTCCTGACAGAAAAGAAGCACCCATCGCGTTCTTTTCCAGGACTCTAACCAAGCCAGAGCGGAACTATAGCCAACTGGACAAAGAAGCTTTGGCTATAGTTGCCGCCGTTAAGCGATTCCACGAATACCTTTACGGCCGCCCGTTCACCATTGTAACAGACCATAAGCCGTTGCTGGGCATCCTTGCAGGAAATCGAGCCACCCCGAACATTCTGTCTCCCCGGATGACAAGGTGGTCCGAGTTCCTGGCAGCCTACAGCTACGAACTTATACACAAACCGGGTAAGAAGATTTCACACGCGGACGCTCTGAGCCGCTCGCCGTTACCGGACTCCGACCCTGACCCAGCACCAACGACAAACACCCTTAGCATCGAGAACCTGCCCAACCTACCCATAACCGCGTCAGACATTGCCCGGGAAACTATTAAAGACAGGCGTCTGGCGCGGATTTTGCATTGGGTGGAAAAAGGTTGGCCAGAGAGGGACAACGACAAGTCCGTTAAGACATTTAGAAACCGCCAAACCGAACTCTCGCTACTTAAAGGGTGCATCTTATGGGGTGACAGGGTGGTCATCCCGGACAGACTACAGGGGAAAGTTTTAGAAATGTTGCATGAGGGGCATCCTGGCATCGTAAGAACTAAAGCCCTGGCCAGAAGTTACGCTTGGTGACCAGGGATGGACAAACAGATAGAGGCCTGGGTAGCTAAGTGCCAGCGATGCCAGGAGACTAGACCCAGCCCACCCACAGCACCCATCCGGGAGTGGGAAACACCAAGGGGGCCCTGGTCCAGAATCCATCTGGACTTTGCCGGTCCCACAAATGGACATACCTTCCTCATAACAGTTGACGCTTACTCCAACTGGTTGGAGGTAAGCGATATGAAATCCACAACCACGGAGGCCGTGATCAAAGAACTTTGCAAACTCTTTGCAACACACGGCCTCCCAGACGTCATCGTCTCTGACAACGGGCCCCAGTTTACATCCCTCGACTTCGAGAAGTTCCTGGCAGAGAGGGGCATCCGCCACACATTAACGGCACCGGCGCATCCGGCGGCGAACGGTAGGGCGGAACGGATGGTCCAATTTACCAAAAAAACCATCCGGAAAATAGACCACGGGGAGATCCAAGACAAAATTAATAGACTCCTCTTTATACAACACATCACCCTGAACACCACTACCAACAAAAGTCCAGCCGAGTTACTAATGGGTAGGAAGCTGAGGTCCCCACTCGATAGGTTACACCCAACGTATAACCCAGAGCGGCCCCCAGACTCAAGTACAAAATACCGAACATTCGCACCCGGGGACCTTGTGTACACGAAAAACCTGACGGGGGACCCCCTATGGATCCCAGCCGTCATCACCCAAATCACAGGCCCTCGCTCATACCGGCTCCAAACCACAGATGGGCGAGCCTGGAAACGACACATTGACCAACTCAGGTCTCGGACAGCAACAGAATCCACCCCCCAAAACACAAACCAAGGGGGGAGGGAATACCCAAATAACCAATCGAAAGAAAAAATAAACCAGCAATACTTACCAGAACGCAGCCATCGCGATCCCCCACCAGAGAAGAACCACCAAGCCAGCTCAACCAACTCGGAAAGACCAAGCGGGAGCGGCGAAACCCGTAGCTCAACCAACCCGGAAGGCCCAGGTGGGAGCCACGGAGAAGGAACCGGCCCGATCATCCAACCGGTTCGCACAGAAGAGGGAGCAGCCAAAAACTCGACTGCTCCGGTCGAAATCCAGCTTGCAACTGAGTTGCGCAGGTCAAGTAGGACTAGACAGAGCCCCGCCTACCTATGTGACTACGCAACGTAAGGACTATACCAAGAGGGGAGGGGTGTTCTGTCCTTCATTTGCATACTCAAAATCCCCGCGCTTTGATTGGCTAAAGCGCGGGGATTTCTAATTGGCCAGGCGAGCCGCGCCGATTGGCCCGTTGAAAGTCTCCCGCGATTGGCTCGCTCCAAGAGCGGGAGACTTGAAATGGTGCCATTGGCCGCGGCCGCCGCGGCGAAAAGAATAAAAGCCGCAGGCTTTTTCCTTTTCGCCGGTTCGGTTCTCAACTCCTAAATAAAGAGCTTTAAACGTAGTCACCGACTCCTGGCGTCTTTTGCGGACACGACAGTTTCCTCTTGGAAATCTCCAGTGATGGAACACCCACAACTTCTAAAGGCAAGCTGTTCAACTGGGTAATTGTCCACACTGTTAGGAAATTTCTCCTGAGTTCTAGGTTGCTTCTCTCCTTGATTAGTTTCCATCCGTTCCTTCTTGTCCTGCCTTCTGGTGCTTTGGAAAATAAGTTGACCCCCTCTTCTTGTGCAATCTCCTTGCTTTGGACCTAATGCACTTAGAATACACTACAGCTGGAAGGGATCTTGGAGGTCTTCTAGTCCAACCCCTTCTCAAGTAAGAGACCTGATATCATTTCAGACAAATGGTTGTCTAATTGCTTCTTAAAAACCTCCAGTGATGGAGCACCCACAATTTCTGGAGGCAAGTCATTCTACTAGTTAATTGTTTCCCTATCAGGAAGTTTCTCCTTAATTCCAGGTTGCTTCTCTCCTTGATTCATTTCTGTTAAGCCTGGGTTCCCCAACCAGGGTTAAGGAGACAGGCTAAACAGAATGTGCAGCATTAGTCAGATAGGCACACAGATAAATGAGTGAGATAAGCTTGTATGTTTATTAACATACAGTAAAAATAACAGATACACTTGTGCTATCAAAAATATAGTTTATTCCATTTATAGCATAGTCAAAATAACAGTCCAATAGTCATATATCATTTAGTCAGTCCATTCAAGGATATTCAGTTAGCAAAGTCCGTGTGGAATATCCTATGTCAGTTCACTTACAAATCAGTCCTTTGTTTATCTCTCCCGTTCGAGTAATGCAGTCTTGAGTCCATGCAGTAATTAGGGATCATCAAAGCCAGAGAGAGAGAGCAAGCTGTCCTCTTGCTTCTTTTAAAGTGCTTTCACAACCACTCCCCTAATTACATTCCCATATTTAAAGTTGCAGACACTTTAACTTATAAACTATGATTCCATATTTATTATTTTACCTAAACCAGTTAGGGTAAACAATGTTATCCCTAACAATTTCCATCCATTGTTTCTTGTCCTGCCTTCAAGTGTTATGGAGAATAGCTTAACACCCTCTTCTTTGTGGCAGCTCCACAAATACTGGAATACTGCAATCTAGTTCTTCTTTTCTCTAGGCTAGCCATAATCAAATACTGCCCTTCCCTGAGTAACAATTTCATATCTAGGACTCAAACAACCTAGGTCCCTTGCAAAATGAGATTTCTGTTGTTACTTTTTGCTTACCTTCATAATTCATCCTCCATCTTTTTGTGTCTTCCGCTCCTAGAGTCACCCGGGAGAGGGATTTTTCAAATTAAAAGTTGACAGCACCCTGGCTTTGAGTATCTTTCCTGATATATGTATCCATTGAAACTCTGGATGTACCAAATTTTCCAAATTAGCTATTACTGAATTAAGATACCTACTTAGAATACCGTTGCTGCAACACCTTCTCTGTATTATTATTCTTTGGCCGGAGTGAAATTCCCAGGAGAATGTCCTGGAATGCGTGGACAACCTTGGGGGACGAAGGGATAAGATGCCACCAAGGAAACCACATAAGAGAAGAGAGAAAGGAGCCCCCAGAGGCTTAAGGGTCAGAGAAAGAAAATTAGGAAGAACTGTCCCAATAGATCAAGCATCTAAAACGATGGTGGAAAGTTTGTACTTCAGAATTGCAAACTTCTGTTAATGTAGCCTTTCAATATCTTCTCTTCTCTTCTCTTCTCTTCTCTTCTCTTGTCTTCTCTTCTCTTCTCTTCTCTTCTCTTCTCTTTTCTTCTCTTCTCTTCTCTTCTCTATTCCATTCCATATTTTCTGCCCTGTTCATTTCTGTGCATCATTCCAGTATTGTATTGTATTGTATTGTATTGTATTGTATTGTATTGTATTGTATTGTATTGTATTGTATTGTATTGTATTGTATTGTATTTATTCCATTCCATTCTATTCATTGAGAAGATTCCTGTGTATAGGCTTTTAACAATAAATCTATTTAATCAGACCTTCATGTGTGGACCTGGTCTTTTATGCCTGATCAAAAGTTTCTTCCAGTTCCCCACCCTTTAGTGATATTTCCTGCCCTTCCATTTGTGAGACATCAAGGGCATCAAGTTAACTTGTAAAGTTTTATTGAAAAAGTTGTGAACTAATAAACGTGTCCTTGGAACCTCTAAAGCTGTGGCTTTTGGTTTCCAGCAAACAAAGGAGATTTTAGCAGCTATTGGCCGAGGGTTCTCATTGGGAACTCAGCTGATAGGTACCAGTTATCTTCGTGTCAGGTTGTGGAGTGCGTCATTTTTGCAGTCACAGACTTAGAAATCATGCGATCCTCTCATTTCTCACAGCTGAGCAAACAAATCAAGCAAGGAAGCCTTCAAGAAGATTCAATGGTGCCATTGTACAGGCTGAGTTTCAGACACACAATTGGATTCCTATTGACCCAGTGAAAGCAAAGTTACTGTGTTTAGATGGTACGATTGGCTCACAAAAGGCCTTCTTTTTCACCTCCCTAACCATCTCTGTCAACAACAGAAAACACCCCCAATGCAACACTCTGCTGGATGCCCGAGACAATGACAGAATTAGCAGAACTGCAAGCCATGCACGATTCTTTTGTATATTAAAACAACGGTTCAGGATTGTGGACGTGAACATGGCTTCACCACCATTGTATTCTGCAAAATTGCTCTCTCGCTTGTTTTAGAAGCCAGTTTTAAGATAATGAAATAATAATTTGCTACACGTATTTTGTTTCCCAGAAGATTTGCCTGAGCATGTTCTCAAGTTTCCCCATGACGTTCCTTTTACAGTAGGATGATTTCCCAAAAGCCCAGAAAGTGGACCTTTGGACTGTACAGATTTGAGTTGTGAAAACCTCATAAAACTTCTTCCTTCCTTCCTTCCTTCCTTCCTTCCTTCCTTCCTTCCTTCCTTCCTTCCTTCCTTCTTTCCTTCCTTCTTCCCTGTCTCATTCTCCTTCTTTGTGGCACAATGGTGAAAATGCAGTATTGCAGGGTAACTCACTGCTCATTGCCAGCAGTTTGATCCTGACTGGCTCAAGGTTGACTCATCCTTCCATCCTTCCGAGGTTGGTAACATGAGGACCCAGGTTGTTGGGGGAAATAAACTGCTCAGAGAGGGCTGTAATGCACTGTGAAGTGGTAATAAGTCTAAGTACTATTACTATAAGAAAACAGCAATCACATTTAGCCAGTAGTTTTATCTAACAGCTAAGGCATCAGTCTAGAAAGCAGGAGATTATGAATTCAAGTCCTGAATTCTTCGCTATGAGAACCAACTGGTGACCTTGGGTGAGTCATGAGAGACTAGGAGTTCGAGTTCCACCTTAAACATAAAAGCTCCCTGGGTGCCCTTGGGCCAGTCTCTTTCTCTCTGTCCAACTCATTTCACAGGGAAAATAGGAGGAATAACTTGTGTTGGATATGTTTGTTGCCTTGAGTTGTTTTAAAAGTCATAAAGATGAAATACAATATAGACAAATTAAAATTAAATATTCCCAGTATGAACATCTGGGCAGTGTCTACCATCACTTTCTTTTTTCTTCTTTTTTCTGTTTAAAATAATCTTTATTAAACAAATTCTACAAATTAAAAACATATTTCCATTTACTGCAGCGCACGTGCAGAAGCATTCACTCACTTTGACATATTTTTAAGTATATAGAACATTACTAAATATTATTACAATTATTTCACGTTTAATTTATATCATATTTTCATACATTTATGTAACTATTTTCATATTTATACACAACTATGCTTATTCATACCATATTATTTCATCTTACCATAATCTTTCATTCATCTCTCTATTTTGTGTCTACTTTGCAATCAATTATATAATAAATTTCATGGTACTCTGTTAACCATCCCTTTCTAAAGGTCAACATTTCTAAAATTCCAGTAAGAAATACTGTATGTAACTCTCATTTAAAAACAAAAAAGAATGCTTTCTGGCTTTAAGTTCCACATATAAGTTAGGGTTATTTAGTCCATTGCTTTCTATTATCATCTTCTTCTCATAATCCTAACAGAAGAACAGCATTGGAAGGGACCTTAGAGGTCTTCTAGTCCAATCCCCTGCTGTTGTGGTTAGCTGGCAGTAGGTGTGGATGGCTGAGGAGAATGAGGACAGATGAGGGGCCAGGATGATTAGGGAGTGGACTGCTGCCTTCAGAGATTGTGAGGGCTGGCAGCAGCGATGAGGAGGTTCCCGAGGAGCCTGTGCCAAGTGCACATGTGTGCAGGATTGCTCATAGGAAGAGCAGCTACAACAGTACGAGTGACTCAGGAGTAAGGCTGCAAGGTAATGGCCCCTCCTTCAAGAAGATAAAAGGCAGCTGTAAAACGAACGTACTTTGCAGAATGATGAAACTCCAGCCTCGTGGACATTCCAATATCCTGAGTGAAGATTCTTGTATTGCAAATTATTTCTTGTCTGTTATCTTTTGGCAAGTCTTGCACAGCTAATTATTTTGCAGAAGCATTAAAAGGTTTCTGTTGCCTTTGGATTGTGTTTGATTTGTTGGAAGAGGGTGTGGGTCTAAACACTTGCCTAAGCAGGTAACCCTATACAATTTTAGACACATTGGACCACTCTCTTCTTAAAAACCCCCAGTGATGGAGCACGCACTTCTGGAGGCAAGTTGTTCCACTGGTTAATTGTTCTGACAGCCAGGAAATTTCTCCTTAGTTCCAGGTTGCTTCTCTCCTTGATGAGTTTCCATCCATGGTTTCTTGTCTTGCCTTCTGGTGCTTTAGAGAATAGGTTGACCCCCTCGTCTTTGGGGCAGCCCCTGAGATATTGGAACACTTTTTAATTTTATTTTATTGGTGTGTGACTAGAATTGGGTTTTGATTCACTGATATTCTCTTCTGACTTAAATTGTGTAGGTGGTCCTTCACCTGCCACAGCAATTTCTGTAGATGAAAGAAATAGATTAGGGAATCTATTTCCTTCCCTCTTCCTCCTCCTTTCTTCTTCCTGCTCCTCTTTCCTTTGCCAACTCATAAAATATTTCTATGGTTTTTTTTAGAGTTCCCAACAGAAAGGGAGGGGGGAGCAGTGTAGCAGCTTGCAAAACCAAAATTGCATTCCATAAATGTTTTCAAAGATAGTAACTAGGTGACCGAAGTTTCAGCCGCACAAAATTCTAACTGGAGAGCATGATTGATGACTCTGGGCTATGGATGTGTCCCATTGGAGAATATGAATTACAATATACCCAGGAGATGGAGGTGGGGGAAAAACCAGGGTCAAGGATGACAATGAATGATGTAACTCAGAGTCAGCTACACCCAGCAGCACTGACATGTTTACTCCTAATAAATCTTCTTTAAGTTTTGGAAGTTCAACTAGAGACTCATGATTTAAATGGAGGTAACTGCCCAAGCCCTGACATTCTTTTTTTTCCTTCCTTGCTCTCTTCCCCCCTTCCTTTCTTTTTCTTTGTCTTTCCTTTTTTCCCTTTCTCCTTTCCTATTCCTTCTTGCAGGCTCAAATGCAAAAGGGGAAACATTTCTCCTTTGGTTTTGATTTTAGTTTGTTTTGCAAGCCCTCTGCCAATGAAAATGGAGCTCAGGGAGACAGACACAGTCTCCCTTTCTCCTGGGCCCTGTTTTCAGCTGCAACGGCCTCCTGCAGCCTTCCTGAACTCAGTTTTCATTGGCAGACTCACAGCGGGCTGGTCCTTTGCTTTTTCCAGGGTGGCCCCACAGGTCAGATCTAAGCACCCCATGGGATGGATGCAGGCCTTAAGTTGGACACCCCTGGGTTATGCCAAGGTTGGAAAACATTGTGTAGGGTCAAGTAAAGTAGCCCTTCCTTCGTCACTCATGCTCGAACTAAGGAGAAATGTCCTGTCAGTGAGAATTAACCAGTGGAACAGATAGCTTCCACAAGTTGTGGATGCTCCACAACTTTTTCAGAAGAACCAGTCAAAAGTCACTTTTTTCAGTGTCGTAATTTTGATGAAGTTGTAAACTATTTTTCCTCAGAAATTAGCCCCACTACAGAAGGCATTCCCAGTTAAATGGAAACCACAACCGTATGCACTTAACCACAAATACTGGACTTTTCACTTTTCAGTAGAAACTACTGAATAACCCACATTTTGAAACAACCTGACTTTTCAAAGCAGTTATAACGACAGCCGTTACACTTAAATATCGCTTCACAGTACTTTACAACCCTCTCTAAATGGTTTACAGAGTCAGCCTCTTGCCCCCAACAATCTGGGTCTTCATTTTACCCACCTCAAAAGGATGTAAGGCTGAGTCAACCTTGAGTTGATCAGGATTGAACTCCTGGCAGTGGGCAGTCAGCCTGCAATACTGCATTCTAATCACTGCACTGCCAGAAAGGAGAAGGAAGGAAGGAAGGAAGGAAGGAAGGAAGGAAGGAAGGAAGGAAGGAAGGAAGGAAGGAATAGCAATAGATTTATATACCTCTCCATTGTGATTTACAGTCCTCTCTAAGTCATTTACAGAGTCAGCCTCTTGCCCCCAACAATCTGGGTCCACATTTTACCGACCTCAGAAGGACCGAAGGCTGAGTCAACCGTGAACCTGATGAGATTCGAACTGCCAAATTGCAGGAGGCCTGTAGTCAGCAGAAATAGCCGGCAGTATTGCACTCTAACCACTGAGCCACAATGGTTGCTATAATGTTATTCTTTATAGTTAACATCTATTGTCTATGTCTCAGCATTTTTGGGGTGGGTTCCTTAAGATAATCAAGGACCTGATGGAAAAAAAAAAACCCTAAGGAAAATTAATCGTGAACATTAAGAATATTAATATTTTAATCATTGAGCGATAATGTCCAACTGTACTCGTCTATCTGTTTTTAGCCTCTATTGTAAATTTCCAGGAGGCCCAATGTTACAAATATATTTCCACAGTAATGTTGCAGAGGTGGTGGTTTTTTGTTTTTTGTTTTGTTTCTTTTTGCAGCCAGTAAATATTTACACCCAAATGTACAGGAAAGAAACTTTATTATAGCTTTGTTATACAATAGCTGGAAACTGAAGGAAGGTTACCCATGGCTAATTGTGAACAAAAAAAAATAGTGTTGAATATTTTATCACACTCTAGTGCTGACTATCTGAAGAGATATAAACAAGTCCAGGGAAGATTCAGCTGTCTAAGCAAATACAGTAGGATCTTTTTCAAAGACCTTGCAAATTGTTTAACAAGAGTTGTGCGTTTCCTTCCAGGGGGAAAAAAAACAGCAATTTAATTTCCTGGATAATAGTAAGGTAAGCTGGTTTCCTGCAGTTTCCTTTCAGCTAGAACCCATATCAAATGTAATCTTTTACTCCTGAATATTACTATCAAGTATATGTTTTTTTTTTAAAGCCAGTTTTCTCAGCCTGGTACCTTAGATTATAAGGAATGACAGGGATCTGAATTCAAACCTAGAATACCCATAGAACACAGGTAGATGGTACTGTTCCAGTGTCTAGAGGGGGCAGACAAGGGGCGGGTGTCAACCTGTTCTCAGAAGGACATGAAGGAAGGACGAGAAGCAACGGATGGAAAATCAAGGAGAGAAGCAATCTACAAATCAGGAAAAATTTCCTGACAGTGAGAACAATCTGTGCAACAGCTTGCCACCAGAAGTTGTGAATGCTCCAACACTGGAGGTTTTTAAGAAGAGGTTGGATAACCCTTTGTCTGAAGTGGTGTAAGGTTCGGATCAAAGCTGAAGATCAGAACTGAAGAAGCTTCTTGGATGAGAAGTGAAATGTCTTAAAAGAACAACCAGAAAGTCCAATGGGCTCTTCTAGGTCTTCTAGTCCAACTCCCTGCTTAAGCAGGAAATCTTGTATCATTTCAGGCATATGGCTGTCTAATCTCTTCTTTAAAAACCTCCAGTGATGGAGCAGCCACAACTTTTGAAGGGAAGCCATTCTACTGATTAATTGTTTTCACCTATTTTCCAAAGCACCAGAAGGCAAGACAAGAAGCAATGGATGGAAAATAATCAAGGAGAGAACCAATGTGGAATTAGAGAGAATTTTCTTAACAGTGAGGGCAATTAACCAGTGGAACAGCTTGCCACCAGACATTGTGGCTGCTCCAACACTGGATGTTTTTAAGAAAGGACTGGACAGCCATTTGTCTGAAATGGTATAGGGTTTCCTGCCTAAGCAGGGGGTGAAGCTAGAAGACCTCCAAGGTCCCTTCCATCTGTTCTATTCTATCTTCTATCTATCTTCTATCTTCTATTCCATTCCATTCATTTTATTCCTATTCTTATTCCTATTCTTATTCTTATTCTTATTCTTATTCTTATTCTTATTCTTATTCTTATTCTTATTCTTATTCTTATTCTTATTCTTATTCCTATTCCATTCTATTCTATTCTATTCTATTCTATTCTATTCTATTCTATTCTTCTATTCTATCCCATTCCATTCCATATATTTCATTCCTATTCCTATTCTATATTCTTTCTTCCATATTCTATTCTATTCTTCTATTCTATTTTATTCTTCTATTCTATATTTTATTCTATTCTATTCTATTCCATATTCTATTCTATTCTATTCTATTCTATTCCATTCCATTCCATATATTTTATTCCTATTCTATATTCTATTCTATTCTATTCCATTCCATTCCATATATTTCATTGATATTCATATTCATATTCTATATTCTATTCTATTCTATCTTCTATCTTCTATCTTCTATTCTATCTTCTATTTTATTCCATTCCATTCCATATATTTTATTAATATTCTTATTTTCCTATTCTATTCTATTCTGTTCTGCTCTGCTCTGCTCTATTCTATATTATTCTATTCTATTTTCTATTCCATTCTATTCTATTCTTTTACATATGGACTGCTTTATGCAGAATATTCAAACTAAAACAGTGACTCAACCAGATCTATGGTTTATCTGTTTGGATCTTGAGTTGTTTTGTCCCTTCCAACAGAAAAATAAATGTATTGTGCACAATAATTATAATGAAAGAACGGACAGAAATATTAAACCCTGTCTCCTCTCTGCGCGATTAACAGGACTCTGAGAATTTCAAATATCGGAGGCTGGAAAATTCAGTTCAGGCATGATAGTTAAATTGAGATACATGGGGTCAATAAGTAGAACATCTACTGCTGATGCTTGTATTTGAGAAGAAAGAGTGGGAAGATTGTTTAAAAAAGTAAGATTGTTCCATTTGTGGCTATTGAATGAAAGAACAGAGCACACTCTAGGAGTGTTGTTCTTGCTCAACAGTGTAATATTGAAGGCTTCAGTTCACATTTATAATTGTCGAGAATTTTTAAAAGCCTTGCTTTTTTTTTTCCACCTGCATTTGATTCTCTGTTGCTTTTATGTACAGTACCATCTGATTTTATCGGCAGAAGAATTGTGGGGAAATAGAATCACCTGAGCACAACCAAATATTCATTCCATAGATGAGTGATCTAAAGCAAGGTAGGAGAAGTTTCTATCCCATGGTCTATCTTAATGCAAAACATGAAAGTTTTGCATTGAGTTATTTTTTCCTCCCGCAAAGAATGCATTTTCATTTACTTCAAAGATGGGGAGAATTGTCTTGTCCTTTTGACTGTAATAAAAAGGTCAAATCTCTTTCCAGTTGAACTTTTCTTCATGGTCACATTGGCCAGATCCGAGCCCCTTGCCTTGAGTTTGATACCCCTGCATTAGTGTAGCGTTTTCCTTAAAGATTCAGAAAGATTAAAAGAAAATACTTGATTTATGAGAGAGAGAGAGAGAGACAGAGACAGAGAGAGAGAGAGAGAGAGACAGAGAGAGAGAGAGACAGAGACAGAGACATAAAGAGAGAGACAGAGAGAGATAGAGGCACATAGAGATAGAAGAGAGACACACACACAGAGAGAGAGAGAGACAGAGACAGAGAGAGACACACAGAGAGAGACAGAGAGACAGAGAGAGACAGAAGAGAGACACAGGGAGAGACAGAAGAGTCACACACAGAGAGAGAGAAGAGAGACACACACAGAGAGAGAGAGAGACAGAGAGAAAGAGAGACAGAGAGAGACAGGGGCACACAGAGACAGAAGAGAGACACACAGAGAGAGACAGAGACAGAGACACAGGGAGAGACAGAAGAGACACACACAGAGAGAGAGACAGAGAGACAGAGAGAGACAGAGACAGAGAGAGACAGAGACAGAGACAGAGAGAAACACACACAGAGAGAAAGAGAAACACAGAGAGAGAGAGAGAGGGAGAGAGAGACACACACACACAGAGAGAGTCAGAGACACAAAGAGACAAACAGAGAGACAGAGATAGACAGAAGAGAGACGAGGAGAGAGAGAGAGACATAGCATTCAATAAGGCTGTGAGATTGCAGGCAATTTATTGAAAAAAATTAGAAATTTTCAAGAATACATAAACCATGTAAGCACAGAGAAAGCTTTTCTGAGCTCAAAACCATAGCAAATCACGGAGGTCAGGTCATAGAAGCAAGAAGCCTAGACCAATTATCAAATAAGCAGGTCTGAAGTTATGGCCGAAATAAACTCATGGTGCACCAATTCACAAAGATTGAGGTGCCAGTAAAGAGATAACACAATTGCTCACAAAGCTGTTAGCCTTACTTTGTCCAATATTGTCTACTCTTTGTCCAACAAATTGTCTATTCTTCTTCTGGACAGCACGGTGAGCCATCTCTTCCTTTTCTAAAGAAGCCATGAGTATAATCTTGGTGTCATTCTTCTCAGCCTCTTCCACGCGTTCGGACTCAGCCCTCAGTCAAGATCTGCTGACTTGGCATCTTCAAAATGATTTATTAGTTGGGGAGGGTTCTGTCCATTAACAAAAATATCTGGTTTTGTTGGCTGAGAGCCACAACGGCTCGATCACAATGGGGAGGTACTTTGTCAGGTTCACATTTTCTTTCTCTGAGAAACTCATGTGAATTCTGAATTCGATGAGAAGGCAACAAAGGAACCATCAGGGAAAGCTCCCATTAGCATCAAAGAAATTAATGCAAGAGAAATCTATCCACAGTAGGAAAGCATACATCTATGGGTAAGCTGTATAGCAATAGCACTTAAGACTTATATACTGCTTTACAGTGCTTTACAGCCCTCTCTAAGCTGTTTACAGAGTCAGCCTATTGCCCCCAACAATTTTGGGTCCTCATTTTACCCACCTTGGAAGGATGGAAGGCTGAGTCAACCTCGAGCCGGTCAGAATTGAACTCCTGGCTTTGGGTAGAGTCAGCCTGCAATACTGCATTCTAAGCACTGAATCATCGGGAAGAATGACAAAGGGAATAAGAGGGGAAGGGAAGGGAAAGAAAGAGGAGGGAGGCAGGAAAGAAGGAAAGAAGTTATAGCAATAGCACTTAGACTTATATACCACTTTACAGTGCTTTACAGCCCTCTCTAAGTCATTTACAGAGTCACCATATGGCCCCCAACAATCTGGGTTCTCATTTTACCTACCTTGGAAGGATGGAATGGTGACCCAACCTGGAGCCTGGTGAGATTTGAACTGCCAAATTGCAGGCAGCTTATAGTACTGCACTCTAACCACTGTGCCACCACGTCTCATAATATAGTCCCTCTTTTCATTCAGAAGCTCACGGGTGGTACACATCTCACATCCTTCCTCTCTTTGTGCCACAACTGTGTGATGTAGATTAGGCAAAGGGAAAGTGATAAGCACAAAATCAACATTGAGCTGGGTCCCCCTGATGCCAGTCGATTAGGCTAACCACAATGCCATGCTGGATTTCATCAATTAGAAGGGTGGACCTGACACAGAAAGGAAAGAGTGCACAGTATTGAGTGGCATTGTTGCGTCCTCATGTTATGCTGGGGAAATATGTTATGCCAACATGATAGCAGTGTTCCAATATTTGAGGGGCTGCCCCAAAGAAGTGGGAGTAAAGCTATTCTCCAAAGCACCTGAAAGCAGGACAAGAAACAATGAATGGAAACTCATCAAGGAGAGAAGCAACTTAAAACTAAGGAGAAATTTCCTGCCACTTAGAACAATTAATCAGTGGGATGACTTATTTCCAGATGTTGTGGATGTTCCAACACTGGAGGTTTTCAAGAAGAGATTGGACAACCATTTGTCTGGAATGGATGGTATTGAGTTTCCTGCTTGAGCAGGTCCCTTCCAACTCTGTTATTCTGCTAAATAAATCTATCAGACAAAGAAGAAGGTAGAACTGTACTATCCTATGCCACCTCTGTAGGATCAGGGTGATGTAGTATCTACTGGATTTAATCAACAGTTTAGAGGGAATGGTGGACTCAGAATGATTTCTGACCCGGCTCCCAAACATGACAAACCCACTGTAGTTAAACCAATGTTCCCTTTATTAGAAGCGCCAGCAGCCCCGGCAAAAAGTCTCTCACGGCAAGCTAACATGTCTGTCCTGCATGGAGATTAATAGTTGCCTGCCACATCTATCCAACTACGCCACCCCCTGCCTTTTATCCCCAAAGCTAGGGTGGGGCTTCATTAGCAGAGGTGGCTCTTCTGTCCCAAGGACCGGCCCATAGATTTCCACAGCTCTCCTCTCCTCTACCTTCTGAGCATCCATGTGTCAGGCACCAGACCCAGCTGTTCCTCCTCTTCCTCATCAGCCACCTCCAGACCTGGTTCTTCCATCCCAAGGATTGGCCCATAGATTTCCACTGCTCTCCTCTCCTTTGCTTTCTGTGCATCAGGCATTCGACCCAGCTGTTCCTCCTCTTCCTCCTCTTCCATATCCAGACCTGGGGGCTGTTGACTCTCCAACTGAGGGCTGACAGACAGACCAGGCTCCGCCACTCTCTTTCTCTCTGCCAGCTCTTTTCCCTCTTCCCCCTCAGGTTGCCCTAATGCTGACTCTGACTCCCACGCCTCCTCCTCCTCTGATTTGCTGCCAGAGGGGCCAGTGGCTGACAGGCTACCACAGAAAGCCTCTTTTTCATGCTGGGCATTAAACCAATTAATATAGAACTGAGCCTGCCAATTTTCCAACAAGGAAGGGGCAAGCTATATTGGTAGAGAAACACAGATATCTGCAGGAACAGGAAATGATATCCAAAAATCCAAGTATCATCACAGCAATGACATATAACATGTAATTTTTATCCACCAGGTCATTATGGAGCCAATACCTTGAATTTTATATCTAATACATGATTCGACATCTTCTCATCATGCAACAACGGGCATGAGTCTAAATGTATCACTCAGAGAACAGCAATGCTGATGTTCTCCTATCGGATAGAATATGGCAATCAAAACAGTTCTACTAAACTTCCACCCGTCCACCTTGGAATTTTTAAAGTTCTGGCAGTTCCAGCCAATTTAAAAAAGAGGCAAAATTTTTTAATTCTGCTCCCATCAGCTGCTGTGATTGTGTCCTTACAACACCGAGAGCGCCCCTTAAATAAGAAAAGCTGCAAGAAAAGTTCCATTCTCTCATTTGGGAATATGAAGGTTTCTGCCTTAAAGTACTCTTTCTTTTCTTTTTCTTTTCTTTTTCTTTTCTTTTTTAACTTTGAGAAAACAGGAAGTTCATCCAGCTAAGGATAATATCTACTAAACCCCACCATCCCCAAGGGAACATGGGCAGAGATGACACAACAATTATATCCCCACTGCATTCAATATTCTTTTCCCTCTCCAGATCAATAAAGAATCTTGCCATAAGCCAATTCAGCAAAATTTAATGCAATCCTCCAAGGAACAGTCCAAATTTCAGTCATCTAAGTGATGGACAGTTCCTTCATCTACATAGCCGGGATTCATTTTTATTTCAATATGTATTTATAGGGAAGACATTTTGAAAAATGAAATGCTTGCATTAATAGGTAGGGTCAGAATTACATTTGCAAAAAAAGGAAGCAGGATAAAGAAATGGCAAAAATATATCAAGTGAAATAAGTAGGCTAAATGCTTAATAAAGGGAGGGTTAGGGATGGTGGTCCTGGGTACACTGTGAGATTGGTGGTTTGTCTGGCAGACGTTTCATGACCAAACTAGGTAATATCATCAGAACTAAACTGTGAGGACTAGTATCACTGCTAAAAATAAGAAGTGGTATAAGAGCTTTCAAAGAAAGTATGTTCTGACAATTCTCTCTATATAAAAGTGAAATACCCCTCACACATCATCACAAAATCTCCACAACCGTAAAACCTACAAACTTGACATTTGGCAGGTATTTTCCTCTTGGCTTCTAAGAAAGGATTTTTCAAAATAACCATCAGATCATTAAATATTTCCTATATTATTATTATTATTATTATTATTATTATTATTATTATTATTATTATTAACATACTCTGATCTAAGGAATCCTACTCCCCCTCCCCACCTGGAAAGAAATCTCTTCCAAATGCAAAACACAAGCAGGGGAGAGGAGTTTCAGCTTCCGCTTCAACTTCACAGCAGCAACCATCTTTAGTACAGAACAGTTGAGCTAAGCCACACCCAGGTTCCTTGCTGTCTCCTTCTTGCTCACACAGCAAATACTCTTTCAGTTTCCAAACAGCCCTCGACTCTCTCACACACTGACAGGATGCTAGCCAGATCAATACCAATGGATACTCGAAGGAAAGGCAGAATTTTTTCCCCTTATTTTCCTCCCACAAAACTAAGCCCAATCACATAGTTTCGTAGCGAAGCACAGATAGTACGATAATATAGCTTAAAATCATAGGAAAAAATCTCAGTCTAAAGTAGAATAGAATAGAATAGAATAGAATAGATAACTTGGGTGAACTGAATATTGTAAATCTGTTGTTGACCTTCAGGGGTATAGCATGTTGTTTGCTGGGTGGAGAAGAAAATGCAGATTTAAAAGACACAGAGCACTCTTTTGAAGACAACAAAGGCCATATTTTGGACAGAGAGGATTGGTGGTTTGAAAGAGTGGTCCAAGAGGCCATCTATGTTAAAATAGAACAGCCCTCCCTCAACAGAGGAGGGGGGATATGATCTATCTCCAGTCTTCAACACAGCCTTTTCAGCCATTCCAAAAAGATGCCACACCCATTGGGCACC
The DNA here is from genome assembly GCA_033807585.1 of Hydrophis major. NCBI lineage: Eukaryota > Metazoa > Chordata > Lepidosauria > Squamata > Elapidae > Hydrophis > Hydrophis major. The sequence goes on along the minus strand of CM066331.1, from coordinate 153,866,250 downwards.
ACTCAGGTGACCCTGAGCACACAGATAAACCTCCAAGTGGACTCAATGACCCTCAAAAAGGCTGCAAAAGACCAGCTGTCTGTAAGGAATATAAATCCTTCCATTCCACACCATCCAGCCTGAACTAAAGAAGCTTCCCTTGTTAGAGTCAGATTCTGAAGGAGAGGAGGAACAGCCAACAGGGAGTGGAGGTGTGGCTCTGGAGGTTGTGGAGGAGGCTGGGGAAGGGCAGAGGCCGGCTGGGCAGTCAGAGGAAGAACCAGGCCCATCCCCTCTGCATCCTAGGACACGCAAGGAGGAACGGAGAAGGAAACAACTTGGCTTACGAGAGAGGAAGCAGCCATAATCCCTCTCATTGGTTGCCATTGGGGAGAATAGTATATAAGATCGGTGGTTACAACATGGCGTTGCCAGAAGCAAAGTGTGTTTTATTTTGGGCGAAAGTTATCTTGATTGGCATCCTTCCAACAGACTGTGCCTTGTTATCTGCTTGAAGTTGGTAATTACTTATCCTGATCCGTTGTGGAAATTCCTTTGTTGTAGTTTGTTTTGGGTTTTTTTATTTCACCTCTATCTGCTCATTAAGTTCAGACTGTATTGCTTTCTTTTGAAGACTATTTTTGAGTCAGTTTTATCTCCAACTGAGAATTATTAAACAGTGGGATCAAGTTGGAGGCATTAAAGGACATTTATTTACGTTTTGGATTTTGTTACGTTTGTGTTACACTCCAGGTCACATTGATGCCCCTGCTCTAAAACATCCCTCTGACTGAAAACAACAACAACAACAACAATATCCTGAGCTACGAACAGCTCCCTGAATTTTTAAAAAGTTTGGATTCAGAAAAAACATGGCGGCTTTCACTTCTATTTTCACATACCCATAAAGTTAATTTTTGTTGTTTGCTTGCTCTCTGCCTCGCTCCCTCGCTCCTTGCCACCCATCCATCTTCCTTGCTGTGAATTTCTCCCTCCAGGTGATTTCTTTTTTGCTTGCCAAGAATTTCTCATTTGTTTTCCATAATATCTCTCCCATGCCTACACATCAGCAGGATAAACAAGGAAACTATCCCCCTAGTTTTTGCTAAAGCCATTTCCAGAGGCTGGAAATAAGAGACTTTCCTTCTCCTGCATCTCTCGAAAATATTCGGGGGGGGGGGAAGATGCTTAAAAAAATGCAAGCTGCAGTAAGTTTGTCCTCTCCTTTGCTCTTGCCAAGACAAATTGGTCACTTGAATTTAATCTGATCATCCCTTTTGAGAGGTTCCCAGCATCTGCCGGAGAAAACATAGTAAATTTTGGGAAGAATAATTGCCAGGAAAAGCTATCTAAGTTATTGAAGAAGTCCTTGCTCTCACTAGCCTGATTAAGTAGGTCAACAGAAAATCATCCGTATGCAAGAGACATGGCATTCATATCCTCAGCTGTAAAATTAATATCTGATAAACACCAAAGCTCAACTATCTCGTAAAACTGGGAGCTGTACGGTACATGAGATTTATTTCCTTCCTTCCTTCCTCTTGACAATTAGAAAAGGAGGGGAGAAGGATAGACAGGAGGAGAGAAGACAAAAATTCATTGCAAGACTTCATTGGAAGAGAAAGAAGTAGGAAGTGACAGATATTGTATTTATTGTGTACCCTTTTTGATAAGGTAGCCAATTGATCACTTGGTAGGTTGGTAGGCAGTGTATTTCATTCCATAAATATCTCACGCTTTCCCCCTTTTTCAGAAGTCTGTTTCTGGAAATAAAAATAAAATTGGATGCAAGGTAGCGCTGATTTCAGAAGCAGTTTATGATGGAGCAAATAAAAGTGGATATTATATCGTTTTAGTCTGGGGAGCAACGTCCAATCAGATAAATGCCTTTTAGGGCCTATATCCACCCATTAAATGATATTAAAGCAATCCAGGAGAAGTCTTAGGGTTGTTGTTAATATTGCTTTTTAAAATTCTTTTTTTTTTTTTAATTTTTAAGCATACATCAATATCATTTCATGGACAGTGTGGCATCTGAGTGTCATTCATTTTGATACAAAAATAATATTAATAAAAATGAAAATTACATTAATCAGACATACATGATCTAACGTTATTATACCTATCAGTATCAACACATTCTTCTAACAGTAATAGTATTATTATTGAGGATACCTGATAACATCCTTTTTCAAAATCTGGTCTTATCCTCTAACATCCACTTTAAATATATTATACAAAATATGTATAACAATATTCCCCCTATTTCTTTTAAAAAAAATATTTTTATTGAACTTTTCCACATTGAAAAACAACTCATATTAAATCTTTGCAGAGTGATGACATCAAGGTCAATATACATATAACCCAGCAGAAAGGAAGTGGGGGAAAGCAGTACATCCCTTAAATGCTTCAGATAATTGCTTGGCAGCCAAAGCTGTTGGTGGGCAAGATTATTACTGGAGAGCATGATTGATGACTCTTGGCTATGAATGTGTCCCATTGGAGAATATACATCCAGGGGGTGGGGTGAAGACCAGGGTCAAGGGGGAAATGAATGATGGATTTTAGTGTCAGCTGCACCCAGGTAACGCTGACATGGTCACTCCTAATAAATCTTTTTTTTTTTTTTACTCTGAGAGATGTGGCTAGAGACTTATGATTTGAATGGGGATGGATTTGTTGGATCCCGAACACAGAAAACTACACCACTTAGGATGGTAGCCCTGGGGATAGGAAGGTAATGATGCCCAGGTATGGCAAGCCTATTTATAACAACAAAATTTACAACTTGATGAAAGTGTAGCACTCAAAATAAATTCGATTTCGAATGGCAAGGAGATTAAGGTGTGGTAAAGCCCATCCCCTTTGCTTTGCTTTTTTCTTTATATATATATATGTATGTATGTATGTATATGTATACACACACACACATACATATACATATACATATACATATACATATACATATACATATACATATACATATACATATACATATACATATACATATACATATACATATACACACACACATTTTCATTTATTACGTATCCATTTCTGCAATGCCAGTGTACTGCTGTATCAAATCTTATTTAAGTATCTGTAGTGTTATACACTCTGATTGTAACCATTTTTCTCATGATTATATGATGCAATTTCTTTTGAATATACATATTATTTTACATCACAATGTAGAAATATAGAATAATGGAGTTGGAAGGGACCCTGGAGGTCTTGTAGTACAACCCCATTGCTTAGGCTGGAAACCTTACACTACTTCAGACGACTGGTTATCCAATCGCTTCTTAAATTATGTAATTATATAATTATGCAGAAATGAAAAGGAACTTAAATTGTACTTAGCAAAAAATGGAACCAACTTGTATGCTGTAAAATGAAGAATTGTGCGCCATAGTACTCAATCTTAGTAATTCTCTCTCCTTAGACCATAGTCATCCATTATTTCACCAAAATATTTCCATTGCCTCACTGCTTTTCCTCAGGGTCATTAATATTTTTAAATGATTTAAGTAACTCAGGCAGAGAATGATTGACAGATGGTGGCCAAGGAAAACACTATTACATTAATATGTCTTGGACAGAAATTTACCTTTCATTGACAAATAGACTTTTGAATGTTCTAAATGTACTACTAATGACTGATATACATATAGGATGAATAGTTGTCATTAAAGAAATACACACTTTGCTTATGGAAAGTGTTGTGTATGCATAAAGATTAATAAAGTGTGAGCTTGGAGTAAGTGCAAGGTTCTGGCCCTGCACTTCTGATTGGCTGTTAAGCGGCCGGACCGGATTGGCCCGTTCTGGGGAATCCGATTGGCCCTTAACAGAGTTCCTATTGGTTATAAGAGCTAGCGCTCCTAGCTCGTTATTGGTTAAAAGTTACAGGGTTTACCTATATAAGGCAGGTTTAACTGCTATTGAATTGAGGAAGTCACAATGTAAATAAAGAGCTGAAGTTCACCGTTCAGAGGCTTGTCTCCATTCTTTCTCGCCCATGCTCAAAACATAACACTGGCGACGAGGATGGGATATGGAGATATCTGAACCAACGAAGCTTTGAAGAACACCGAGCACGTGACAGACGACGCCAACAAACGGAACCATGTCCGGCAGCATCGTACCACCCACTCCGTTCGATCCAGTACAGGAGGACTGGGAGCCCTACATGGATCGCTTCCAAATGTTCTTAGAAACCAACAACTTAAAGGACGCCACACCAGGAAAGAAACGGGCGGTGTTCCTAACGCATTGCGGTCCAACCGTATTTAAGATGGCTAAAGCACTAGCCAAACCCCGAGAAGTGAAGGCCATGGATTGGGACGACCTCAAACCTTTCCTACGAGATCACTACGCCCCGACCGTGCCTACGCTTGTGAGATGCCACAAGTTTTATCAGAGGAGCCAGCGAAAGGGAGAAAGCGTGGCCAACTTCATAGCAGACCTCCGAAATTTGGGAGGCCTCTGCGTATTCACCGATTTAGAAGAAGCACTAAGAGATCGCATAGTTCTGGGACTAGATGCACCAGGCGTTCAAAGCAAGCTGATGGCGAAGGGCGACATCAGCCTTGCCGACACCATCACCGATGCTACTACAGCAGAAGCAACCAGGAAGTCAGCTGCACAACTACGCCGAAACCGCGCTCCAGTACCACCACCGGCCAGCGACATCTCACCTAGTTCAGAAGGGCAGCTTGTGACAACGCACCATGAGGACCTCTCTTCGTCATCAGACAGCGACGAAGAAGGGGTCCATCAACTGCAGTCTGACCGGGACCATTACCCGAAGCCCTCACGCCCTTGCGCTGGCTGTGGAGCCAACCATGCCAGGTCCGAATGCAAATTCCGCGACGCACTCTGCCATGAGTGTGGGAAACGAGGCCACATCGGATGGGTCTGCCGCAGCTTGCCAGGACCCAGCCAGGCCTCAAAAGGGGCTAACTATCGCTAATCGACAGGAAACCATCCTGTACGGCGAGAGCCAGTAAACCACTCCTACAGAAATCGAGCTTTGCAGAGAGAAGAGGCTCACCATACTATCGCTATCGGTCACGCCTCAGCCTTGGACACTAAGAAAATCTGAGTCACGGTAGCCATCAAGAACCAGCCTTGCCACATGGAGGTCGACTCGGGATCGTCCCTCTCGATGGTGTCCTGGAAGACACTCAAGCAACTCATCCCCACAATTCAATGCCAAGATCTCCGCTCCCAATGCCTCATCCTCAAGGACTACCAAGGGAATCGAATCCCCGTCGTCAGTTCCTGCCGAGTCCGAGTCTCTTTCAAGAAGCACACAGCATACTTACCTTTAACGGTCATAGATAGAGATAGGCCTAGCCTACTAGGCCTCCAATGGTTCGCGCCACTCGGCATTGAAGTGGCTGGCATAAACCGAGTCAGCGGTGGTGACTGGGAGGAAAACCTTATCTCTGAGTTCAGGGACGTCTTCGTGGACAGCTTAGGTGAGTACAAGGGGACCCCGATTTCATTCAGTCTAGATCCAAAAATAGCTCCCATTCGCCTAAAGCCCCGTCGAGTTCCGTTTGCATTAAAGTCGAAAATCGACGAACAACTCGACAAACTGATAGCTCAGGGGGTGTTAGAGCCCATCGATCACTCCCCTTGGGAAACCCCTATTGTAACACCCATCAAGCCAGACGGGTCAATCCGAATTTGTGGGGACTACCGGGCCACTTTGAACCATGCCATGCAGCAGAACACATATCCAGTTCCGGTGGTGCAGCATCTCCTCCATTCCCTGGGGGGCGGGAAAGTCTTCGCTAAATTAGATTTAGCTCAGGCATATCAGCAATTACCAGTAGATGAAAAAACGGCACAGGCCCAAACTATTGTAACGCACTGAGATGCCTTTAAATGTACCTGGCTTCAATTCAGAGTTAGTGTAGCCCCGGGAATTTTTCAGAGTCTTATGGAAAGGTTATTGCAAGGAATTAAAGGCATGGTCCCCTATTTTGATGATGTATTAATTACAGCCCCTACAAAAAAAAATCTTACAGGACCGGTTAAAATTAGTTCTAAAAAAATTCCAAGAGGCTGGTCTTAAGGTTAAAAAAAACAAATGTAAATTGTGTACTGACAGTGTTGAGTTTTTAGGGTATCTGATTGATAGCCAGGGCATTCACCCTACCGAAAGTAAACTAAAAGCGATAAAAACGCTCCCAGGCCACGAAATAAGGCCGATCTCCAGGCGTTCCTAGGCCTCATCAATTTTTATAATGTATTTTTGCCGCACAAAGCAACGGTCGCTGAACCGTTACACCGGTTGTTAGATAAAAAAACAAATTGGCTATGGGGTTACCGTGAAGAACAGTTCTGAAATGTAAAAAAACTGCTCAATTCTGACTCTGTACTCATGCAGTATAACGAGACCTTACCGTTAGTTATAACCTGTGATGCATTGCCTTTCGGGGTGGGCGCCATTTTGAGCCATGTACTGCCTAATGGGAACGAAGCCCCTGTTGCATATTTTTCAAAGACTCTTTCAAAAACTGAGCGAAACTATGGACAAATCGATAAAGAAGTCCTCGCAATTGTCTCAGCTGTGAAAAGATTCCACGAATACGTGTATGGCCGGGCTTTTACTATTGTGACTGACCACAAACCATTATTGGGGATAATAGCTGGAGATAAGTTGATTCCCTACATATTATCCCCTAGGATGACCCGATGGTCAGAATTCTTAGCTGCTTATAACTATCGGCTGCAATACCGCCCAGGGAAAGCCATTCCCCATGCCGACACATTGAGCCAAGCACCACTTCCAGAGACTCTCGACGATCCTGCACCAACGGTAACCACATTGCAAATCGAGGCACTCAACTTGCCGCCACTAACCGCCCGAGATATCGTGAGAGAAACCAAACGCAACCACACCCTAGCACGAGTCCTAAGCTGGGTAGAACACGGATGGCCATTGGACCAGTTATCAGATGACTTCACACCATTCAAGACTCAACAAACCAACCTCTTCTCCCAGAAAAGCTGTGTCATCTGGGGCGATAGAGTCATTATCCCAGAACGACTCCAGAAAGCGCTGCTGAGAACCTTGCATGATGGCCACCCCGGCATTGTGCGAATGAAAGCCCTTGCGCGAAGCTACGCATGGTGGCCGGGCATTGACAAGCAAATTGAACAGTGGGTTAAAGCTTGTCCTAAATGCCAAGAAGTCAGCAACGCCCCACCAAAAGCCATGCCTACTGAATGGGAGACACCACGTGGACTCTGGTCCTGAATTCACTTGGACTTCGCGGAGCCAACCAAAGGCCACACCTTCCTGCTTACCATCGACGCCTACTCGAATTGGCTTGAAATCCATCGCATGATGACTACGACCTCCAAGGCAGTTATCAAAATCTTAAACGTCCTGGTATCTGATAACAGCTCTCAATTTACCGCACTAGCATTTGAGCAGTACCTCACTGACCGCGGCATTCGCCATGCGCTCACCTCGCCTGCGCACCCTGCGACCAATGGCAAAGCAGAACGCATGGTCCAATTTGAAAACCTTGCAGAAGGTAGATTATGATAACATTGACGACAAGGTCAATCAAATCCTCTTCTTGCAACACATCACCCCCACATAGCGTCACCAACAAAACTCCCGCTGAATTGCTAATGGGACAAAAGCTCCGCTCCCACCTCGACCGGTTGCACCCAGCTTACGAACCAGAGAAACCACTAGGATCCAGTGGCCGCTGTCGCACCTTCCAGGTAGGAGACTTGGTATATGCTAAAAACCTATCGGGTGACCCGTTGTGGGTGGAAGCGACAGTAGTACGTGTAACCGGCCCCAGATCCTACCTTGTACAATACCTTGATGATAAACTTTGGAAATGTCATATCGATCAATTATGATCACGGCTTCCAGCGGCCAGTCCACATCTCCCCTATGACCAAACTGAGGGGGGGGGAGGTACGGAAGAAGATGAAGTTCTAGAAAACCTGTTCAAAGGAAACGACGGTTTGATAGAAACTCAGGAAGCGGAGCTGGAGAGAGAAATGGTTGCACCTCAGGGAATTGCAGAGAATGTGGGCAACGATGTAGAGGTGAACTCTGAACCAGAAACAGCCCCACTGCCAAACAACGATCTACCTCAGCGTGATTGCAGCCAGCCGATACAACGGAAATCAAAGAGACTAATTAAACAACCGTCCTACCTAAGGGACTATGTAACTGCACCCTACAAATAAGAAGCCAGGGGGAAGGGGTGTTGTGTAAACATAAAGATTAATAAAGTGTGAGCTTGAGTAAGTGCAGGGTTCTGGCCCTGCACTTCTGATTGGCTGTTAAGCGGCCGGACCAGATTGGCCCGTTCTGGGGAATCCGATTGGCCCTTAACAGAGAGTTCCTATTGGTTATAAGAGCTAGCGCTCCTAGCTCATTATTGGTTAAAAGTTACAGGGTTTGCCTATATAAGGCAGGTTTAACTGCTATTGAATTGAGGAAGTCACAATGTAAATAAAGAGCTGAGGTTCACCGTTCAGAGGCTTGTCTCCATTCTTTCTCGCCCATGCTCAAAACATAACAGAAAGATTTCATCATACCTTTCGTGAAAAATGAGTAACTGTTCTTGCACTTTATCAAGGATGTCCACATTTTGTATTACTTGTGTTAAGCCTGGGTTCCCCAACCAGGGTTAAGGAGACAAGCTAAACAGAATGTGCAGCGTTAGTCAGATAGGCACACAAATAAATGAGTGAGCTAAGTTTGTATGTTTATTAACATACAGTAAAAATAACAGATACGCTTGTGCTATCAAAAATATAGTTTATTCCATTTATAGCATAGTCAAAATAACAGTCCATTAGTCATGTATCATTAAGTCAGTCCATTCAAGGATATTCAGTTTGCAAAGTCCGTGTAGAATATCCTATGTCAGTTCACTTACAAATCAGTCCTTTGTTTATCTCTCCCATTCGAGTAAAGCAGTCTTGAGTCCTTGCAGTAATCAGGGATCATCAAAGCCAGAGAGAGAGAGCAAGCTGTCCTCTTGCTTCTTTTAAAGTGCTTTCACAACCACTCCCTTAATTACATTCTACAGTCCTACAGTTAAAGTTGCAGACACTTTAACTTATAAACTATGATTACTTATTTATTATTTTACCTAAAACAGTTAGGGTAAACAATGTTATCCCTAACAACTTATATGCTACATGTTAATTCTAGACTGTTTTCCAGTTGTGTTGGAGTACAATTCCTGTCCTAGAAAAAAAAAATAAAGGCCTTGTTACACACAGAATGTTTGGAAAGTTATTTGCTTTTGAACATAGCACTTAGGGAATGTTGAGGTCTGACATTCAATACTACAGGATTAGCCCACACAAAGATGGCCTAATTAAATTTATCTCTGTGCTACATTCAACATTTTGTTATTTACACAGAAAAGATTGAGATGAGGAGAATGTGTAACTTTAAAGGATTCTTTAAAAGAGTCATGACTCTTTGGCGGTTGGATTTCTCTCTTTCTCTCTTTCTCTCTTTCTCTCTTTCTCTCTCTTTCTCTTTGTCTCTATTCTCTCTGTGTGTGTCTTCCTCTCTCTCTCTCTCTCTGTCTTCTCTCTCTCTCCCCTGCGTGTGTGCCTTTGAGTCATTGTTGCCTACTGTCAACTGCCTTGACCACTTCAGCTCATATATCACCCCATAATGTTTTTACAGCCCTCTCTAAGTAGTTTACAGAGTCAGCATATTGCCCCCAATGTTAAGTTCTGCGCATGGGTGCAAGAAGTGGAGACAAGACGATGAACAGTGAACTTCAACTCTTTATTTAACATTGTGGAACAGCGCAAAAACTACGGCAGCAATAGCCCTTTTTATAGACAAGCTGCTGATCAAATAACCAATAAGAAATGGGAAGCGTTCGTTCCCTTAACCAATGAAAGAGGCCCGCTAATAGCCAATCAGATTGTCATGAATGGAACAATCAGATGTCGCTATTATCGACCAATCAGAAGTGCAGGGCCAGAACCCTGCACTTTTCCAAAGGTTTTAATAATCTTTATTTAAGCACTTTTATTAATTCACAACACCCCTTCCCCCCAGGTTCTGTTTAAGGGGTGCGGTGACGTAATCTTTGAGGTAGGCAGGTTGTTTAGATTGTCTATTAGATTTTCGCTGTCCCCCCGGTACTTGTTTATAATCTTGTTTGGGCGGGATGTTTTCTGGCAAGTAGGATGCCTCCAGTCCTTCATTTAAAAACTCGGTGCCGCTAATGTCCTCATTGTCCTCTAGCCTTTGTGGGCTTGCCTCTGACGAGGTGTCTCTTTGAGGCAAGTCCACCACCCTCTCTGATCCTTCTTTATGCATTAAGTCTGAATGCTCACTTCTTCCACTCGTGCTTTCTGCCGTTTCGAACTCGGTCTCCTTGGCATCTCCTCCCCCCTCAGTTTGGAAGTTACCGGAGTCGCAGAAACCAGGTTGCAGCCTTGAACGCAGCTGATCAATATGCCGCTTCCATATTCTTCCATCGCGACTTTTTACTCGGTACGACCTGGGTCCTGTGACTTGGATTACAGTTGTCTCAACCCACAAAGGATCGCCAGAAAAGTTTCTAGCGAAGACTAAGTCACCTATCTGGAATTCGCGGCATTTCCCACTGGATCCGTGTGGTTTTTCTGGTTTGTACGATGGGTGTAGTCGATCAAGGTGGGAACGGAGTTTTCGTCCCATTAAAAATTCAGCTGGAGTCTTATTGGTGACACTGTGTGGAGTGATGTGTTGAAGAAAGAGTATCCGGTTAATCTTATCTTCGATATCGCCATAGTCCATTTTATGTAGGGTCTTTTTGACGAATTGTACCATGCGCTTGGCTCTTCCATTGGCTGCAGGATGCACCGGTGAAGTTAGCGCATTGCGAATACCACTGTCCGCCAAATACTGTTCAAAAGAAAGCGCGGTAAACTGGGGGCCATTGTTGGATACCAGAACGTCTGGGAGTCCATGGGTTGCGAATAATCTGTCCAATTTCCTGATGACGGATTCGGTTGTGGTACTTTTCATTTCATGGATTTCAACCCAGTTTGAGTAGGCATCCACCGTTACTAGGAATGTGTGTCCTTTAGTAGGTCCTGCAAAGTCAATATGAATATGGGACCATGGTCCCCTGGGTGTTTCCCACTCTGTTGGGGTTGCTTTCGGTGGGGCATTGCTAACTTCCTGGCATTTGCAACAAGTCTTTACCCAGGCCTCAATTTGCTTGTCGTTACCCGGCCACCATGCGTAGCTTTGTGCGAGTGCCTTCATGCGCACGATGCCGGGGTGGCCTTCATGCAAGGTTTTCAATACCGCTCGTTGCAGCCGCTCTGGGATGACGACTCTATCCCCCCAAATGATGCAGCCTTTCTGGGAAAACAGTTCCGTCTGTCGATTCTTGAAAGGACTGAAGTTGTCAGGGATTTGATCCAATGGCCATCCTCACTCGACCCAGCTAAGAACTTGCGCCAAAATGGGATCGCGTTTGGTTTCGATCACGATATCTCGAGCTGTCAGTGGTGGTGATTGAGGTGTCTCAATCTGGAGCATTGTGATGGTTGGAGCTGGGTCGTCAATGGTTTCCAGAAGTGGTGCAAGGCTTAGTGCATCAGCATGGGGGATGGCTTTCCCTGGGTGATGTTGCAGCTTATAATTATATGCAGCCAAGAATTCCGACCAGCGAGTCATTCTGGGAGATAATATATAAGGGGTTGGCTTGTCCCCCGCTATAATCCCCAGCAAAGGTTTGTGGTCGGTAACTACAGTAAAAACTCACCCATAAATATATTCATGAAATCGTTTAACAGCAGAAACGACAGCAATAGCCTCTTTATCAATTTGACTATAATTACGTTCAGCTTTTGATAGCGTTTTTGAAAAGTAGGCAATACTTTTGGTAACACATGGCTCAAAATAGCACCCACCCCGAATGGTGATGCATCACATGTGATCGTTAAAGGCAAAGTCTCATTATACTGCATCAAAACAGCATCTGAAGTCAATACGTTTTTTACTTGTCAGAACGCGTGTTCCTCTCGGTGTCCCCAGATCCAGGTTGCCTTTTTGTCCAACAGAAGATGTAGGGGCTCGGCTACGGTCGCTTTGTGGGGCAGGAACACGTTGTAAAAATTGATAAGGCCCAGGAAAGCTTAGAGATCAGTCTTATTTCTGGGCCTTGGGGTGTTTTTGATTGCCCTTAGCTTGCTATCGGTGAGGTGAATGCCTTGTTTATCGATTAAGTACCCCAAAAATTCTACTTTATCCATACACAGTTGACACTTTTTTTTTTTAACTTTAAGGCCAGAGTCTTTAAATTTCTGGAGAACTAACCTCAGGCGCTCCCTTAGTATTTCTCTAGTCGGAGCAGAAATTAAAACGTCATCAAAATAAGGTACAACCCCTTTTATACCCTATACTAGTCTCTCCATCAAGCTCTGAAAAATTCCTGGGGCCACGCTAACTCCGAATTGGAGTCGGTTGCACTTAAAAGCGCCTCGGGGCGTAGCGATCATTTGTGCCTCTGCTGTTTTTTTTTATCTACAGGCAGTTGTTGGTATGCCTGTGCTAAATCCAATTTAGCGAAGACTTTTCCGCCCCCCAGGGAATGGAGAAGGTGTTGTACCACCGGTACCGGGTAAGCGTTCTGCTGAAGGGTGTGATTCAGGGTGGCTCGGTAGTCCCCACAAATTCTTAATGATCCATCCGGCTTGATGGGTGTTATGATTGGGGTTTCCCAGGGAGTGTGGTCGGTTGGTTCTAACACACCCTGGGCTATTAATTTATCAAGCTGCTCGTCAATCTTTGGTTTAAGGACAAAAGGGACTCGACGAGGCTTAAGGCAGATGGGAGCTACTTCGGGGTTAAGGTTAAATGATATTGGGGTCCCCTTGTACTCGCCTAATTTACCTGTAAAGACGTCCTGGAACTCCCGGACGATGGCCTCTTCCCAGTCATCACTGTTGGTTCAGTGAATACCAGCTACTTCAATTCCAAGTGGGGTGAACCATTGGAGGCCTAACAAACTAGGCTGATCACTGTCGACTACAGTTAGTGGTAGGGATGCAGTACGATTTTTAAATGAGAGACGGACTTTGCTGGATCCAACGACTGGAATTCGATTTCCCTGATAGTCCTTGAGTATGATTCTTTGGAATCTGAGGTCTTGCCGCCGGACGGTGGGAATTAATTGTTTAAGGGTCTTCCAGGAAACCATCGAGAGGGACGATCCTGAATCGACTTCCATCATGCAGGGCTGGTTTTCGATGGCAACCTTCACCCGGATCTTCTTGGCATCTAATGATGAGGCGTGACCAATTGTATTGGTTTGGTGTGCCTCTTCTCGTTTCGTTGACTGGGCTGGTGGTTTGTTTCTGTAGGAGTGGTTGTTTCATTGGTGGGTTAAGTATTCCTGATTCACAGGATGACTTCCTGTGGGCTGGTGGTAGTTGGTCCCCCTCTGAGGTGGGTTGGATCCTTGCTTGCTTCTACAGACTCTTCCGATGTGACCTCTTTTCCTGCACACATGGCAGAGTGCGTCGAGGAATTTGCAGTCTGATCATGGGTGGTTTGCCCCACAACCAGCGCATTGGTACTTCACTCTCTGGTAACATTGATGGCGTTAGTCTCGTTCAGACCGGAGCCAGTTGACCTCTTCTTCATCACTTTCTGATGACGATTGGAGGTCCTCGTGGTGGGCTGTCATTGCCTGTCCTTCCAGGTGAGGTGAGATTTCACTGACAAGTTGGCGGAGCAGGGGGTGGGTGCAGCGCATTCGTGCAGCCGACTTCCTGGTTGCTTCTGCTGCAGTAGCATCAGCGATGGCATCTGTAAGGCTAATGTCGCCTTTCACCATCAGCTTACTTTGTGTAGCTAGTGCATCTAATCCCAGAACTATTCGGTCTCTCAGGGCCTCTTCGAGGTCGGCGAACCCGCAGAGGCCTCCCAAATTCTGGAGATCCGCAATGAAATCTGCAATGCTTTCTCCCTTCTGCTAGTCTCTCTGATAAAATTCATGTCTTTGAACAAGCGTTGGTACGGTTGGTGTGTAGTGGGCCTGTAGAAGGGGCTCGAGGACGTCCCAGTCCATGGACTTCACCTCAGCCGGTTTGGCTAGTGCCTTGGCCATCTTAAACACGGTCGGCCCGCAGTGAGTTAGGAATACCACTCGCTTCTTTCCAGTAGTGACATCCTTCAAGTTGTTGGTCTCCAGAAACATCTGGAATCGGTCCATATATGAGTCCCAGTCTTCTTGTGCCGGGTCGAATGGAGCGGGTGGTATGACGCTGCTAGACATGGTTCAGCCGTTGGTGCGTCTTCAGCCACGTGCTCTGTTTAGCGCTCTGTAGTGCTCAGTCAGCTCCGACATCTCCACATCCCATCCTCATCGCCAGTGTTAAGTTCTGTGCATGGGCGCAAGAAGTGGAGACGAGACGATGAACAGTGAACTTCAACTCTTTATTTAACATTGTGGAACAGAGCAAAAACTTCGGCAGCAATGGCCCTTTTTATAGGCAAGCTGCTGATCAAATAACCAATAAGAAACAGGAAGTGTTAGTTCCCTTAACCAATGAAAGAGGCCCGCTAATAGCCAATCAGATTCTCCTGAACGGACCAATCAGATGTCACTATTATCGGCCAATCAGAAATGCAGGGCCAGAACCCTGCACTTTTCTAAAGGTTTTAATAATCTTTATTTAAGCACTTTTATTAATTCACAACACCCAACTATCTGGGTCCTCATCTTACCAACTTTGGAAGGATGGAAGGATGAGTCAGCTTTGAGCCATGGTGGCACAGTGGTTAGAGTGTGGTACTGCAGGCTACTTCAGCTGACTGCCGACTGCCTGCAATTTGGCAATTCGAATCTCACCAGGCTCAAGGATGACTCAGCATTCTGTCCTTCCGAGGTGGGTAAAATGAGGACCCAGATTGTTGGGGGAGGCTAACTCTGTAAATCACTTAGAGAGAGCTGTAAAAGTGGTATATAAGTATAATAACTGCTATTGCTACTTGTCTGGCCTTTGGGTGCTAACCTAACCCCCTCCCCTCTGTGGCAGCCCCTCAAATATTGGAAGATTGCTATCCTGTCTCCCCTGGTCCTTCTCTTCACTAGATTAACCAGGCCCAGTTCTTGTAACCGTTCTTCGTATGTTTTAGTCTCTAGCCCCCTAATCTTCCTGGTTGCTCTTCTCTGCAGTTTTTCTAGAGCCTCAACATCTCTTTTATAGTGTGGTGACCAAAACTGAATGCAGTACTCTAGGTGTGGCCTTACTAAGGCTTTATAGAGTGGTATCAGTACCTCCCTTGATCTCGATTGTATCCCTCTGTTAATGCAAGTTAGGATTAGCTTTTCTAGCTGCTGCTGCACACAACTGGCTCCTATTTAGCTGGTTGTCCACTAAGACTCCAAGATCCCTCTCACAGTTGCTGCTATTGAGCTTGGTTTCACCCAATCTATATGGGTACTTTGGGTTTTTCTTGCCTAAGTTGTAGGACTTTACTTTTCTCTACATCGAATTTCATTTTGTTCGATACAGCCCACTGTTCTAGTCTGTCAAGATAATTTCATGTTGTTCATTACTCCTTATTTACTCAATTCCAGGCCAATCTTCTCTTCTCTAATTTTGCACTGCCATCTTTGATGATTTTCAGTAGTGCTCAAGCTTGGGTTATTTTTTTTAAACTGTTCAGCATATGTAGCACACTTACCTTTCACTTGACAGCTCTTCACTTTTTTTCACAGCTCCCATGATTGCTCAGATTGATTGCTTCTCTTGTTATAATGGCCTTGGGACAGTGGTAGGATTCAAAAAAAATTACTACCGGTTCTGTGGGCGTGACTTGGTGGGTGTGGCAGGGGAAGGTTACTGCAAAATCTCCATTCTCTCCACATCCCACTAACCTGCTTTCCAGCTCCATTCTCCTGTGCAGGGCAACAAAAGAAGACCCAGCTGATCAGCTGGGACTCAATGAGAGGCAGAAAAGAGATGGGGGAAGGACCAGTCAGAGATGGGATTTGCCGGTTCTCCGAATGACTCAAAATTTCCACTACCAGTTCTCTAGAACTGGTCAGAACCTGCTGAATACCACCGTGTTATATGGTGGTAGTGGAGTATCTTGCAAGGATGAGGTATCCACCATCTCAAAAAAATGGGACTTTTTTCTGATTGGATTTCGGGCTGCAATTTTCAAGTTAGTAGTTGGAGATTCCATTCAATATATCCCCTGCTCTCCCCTTAGACTAGCTAAGGTTGCTATCTTGCCTTGTTGGATTGCCATGTAGCACTATGAAAAGCTTTGAAAAAGCAATTATGGTTTGGGAGTATTAGCTGAATATGATTCCAGCTAGCATTCTTAAGATTCTTGTCTAAAGACTTGACTGCTTGTTTGTAAACCAGGGACATAGCTTATGTCACTGCTAATGTTAGTAAGGCAACAATTTTTCTCTACATTCCTACATTCCTTCTTGAATTTTGTTAACTCCCATTAGTTCAGTAGAATGATAATGGATGGATGGATGGATGGATTATATATATATGTGTGTATGGTATTCAGCTTTGTTCAGTTATTTTCCCATGTCATTATAGTTGTGCTTTTAAAGTTGTAGCAATGTTTCAGCAGAATCTCATCTGCCATCATCAGGTCTCTGTATTGTGTTTGTCTGTGAGTCAGACTTTTACAGTTGTTTCAGTTTTAAATTTGGGGCTAGCCTATTGCTGTGCCAGAATGGTTTTTTCTTCACCCTGATTGGTTGGGAGTCTTGGTCTATGTTTATTGGTCTTGGAGTTTGCTGTGTTCCGCTTGATTGGTGTTTCTAATATCTTCTGTCTGTTTTGTGGCTTTTTTGTGTATCTTGATTGACTGACAACATTGTGTTCCTGTATTGGAGGCTTTTAGTGCAGCTTGGCTCCGAGTAAATGGATGGCTATCATTTGTTAGGAAGCTAGGTTTCCTCTGGATGCCTGGTTGTGGTGTGTTTGAGCTGGAGGTATCAGGGGAATCTGTTTGTGCCCAGGTGTTTGCCTGGCCAGTGGTGTGGAGATTTTTTTTTTTAATTGTGAGTGCAGGCTTCCAAATAATTGACAGTCTGGTGGAATCATCTCTTCTATTCATGCTTTCAGGTCTTTTTTCAATCTCTATGGCTTCTCTGATAATTCTGTGGCTAGGGTTTTCTATAGTGGCTTGGGTTTTGGTGCCATTGAAGTCGATGCTATGACCTGTGGCTTCCATGTGTTGGACTAGTGAGGAAGTGTGTTCCAGCTTTTTGACTGCATTTCTGAGTTCATCCAGGTGGGTACTTATTCTTCGATTGGTCTGTCCAGTGTATGTGGCCGGGCATAATACGCAGAGGACTTCATATATGTCTTGGTTTTTCAGGTCAATTTTATCTTTGGGGTTTCTAAGGATGGCTGCTATTTTTCTGTCTGTTTTGAAGGCAGTCTTGATGTGATGCCTGTGTAGTATCTTACTGATTTTGTCTGCAGTACCTCTTATGTAGGGCAGGACAGCTGTTCCAAAGGTCTGTTCATCTTCTAGGTCTCCATTATGTCTCAGTGTGTCTTTGTGGATCAAGCTGGTGAGTTTGCTTTTGTGGAAGCTGTTGGCTGTCAGTACTTTAGTCAGGGTGCATAGTTCAGTCTTTATGTGTGTCTTGTCTGCCAGGTGTTTGGTTCTAGAAATTAGTGTTTTGGCCACGAAGTTTATGTATGCTGGGTGGTGGTGGGATTGGGCGTTGAGGTAGTGGTTGGTGTGTGTTTTCTTCTGGTATATGGTGTGTCCTAATGTGCCATCTGTTTTTTTGTAGATTAGTACATCTAGGAATGGTAGTTGTTTGTTTGTTTCTGTTTCCATGGTGAACTTGATTTTGGGGTGTGTGCTGTTTAGGTGTGTTAGGAAATTGTTTAGGTTTTCTTCTCCATGGGGCCAAATCACGAATGTGTCATCAATGTATCTTAACCATAGTTTGGGTTT
This sequence comes from Hydrophis major, assembly GCA_033807585.1. Taxonomy (NCBI): domain Eukaryota; kingdom Metazoa; phylum Chordata; class Lepidosauria; order Squamata; family Elapidae; genus Hydrophis; species Hydrophis major. The sequence continues at coordinate 153,848,285 of CM066331.1, read as the reverse complement.
GTGGGTGGCATTAGCCAGGGCTCTGGATTTGAATTCTTCCATGAACAGATTTGCAATGACGAGTGACAGTGGTGATCCTATAGGGGTGCCTTCAATTTGCTTGTATCTTTGTCCTTTGTATGTGAAATATGTGTTGGTTAAGCAGTGTTCTGCTAGTTCCATGAGGTGTTTAGCTGGTTGGTATTTATTTTTGATGATTTCAAGGGTCTCTTTTATCGGGACTTGAGTGAATAGTGAAACCACGTCAAAATTTACAAGCAGATCTTCTTGCTCCACGTGTAGATGTGTAGTCCACTTAAATCTGAAACCACTGTAAAAGTCTAACTCACAGACGAACACTATACAGAAGCCTGATGATGGCAGATGAGATTCTGCTGAAACGTTGCTGCAACTTTAAAAGCACCACTACTATGATGTGGGAATATATATATATATATATATATATAGACTGACTGACTTCAATATATATATTGATTGATTTCATTCATGCATCATCACAAAATCTCCAAACCATCAAGCCTACAAACTTGAAATTTGTCACGTCTGTTCCTCTCAGCTTCTAGCTGCTCACAAAGAAAGGATTTTTCGGACTGACCATCAGAGTACTTAGAGTATTTCCTATATTATTATTAACACGCTCTGATGCTAAGGAATTCTACTCCCCCTCTCCACCTGGAAAGAAATATCTTCCAAATGCAAAACACAAGTAGAGGAGAGGAGTTTCAGTTTCAGTTTCACAGCACCAAGCAGCTTTAGTCTAGAACAGTTGAGCTAAGCCATGCCCAGGCTTCTTGCTGTCTCCTCTTTGCTAACACAGCAAATACTGTTTCAGTTTCCAAACGGCCCTCAACTCTCTCACAGACTGACAGGATGTTAGCCAGATGAATACTGATGGATGCTGGTAGGCAGAAGCAGATTTTTTTTTTCCCCCTTATTTTTCTCCCCAAAAACTAAGCCCGATCACATAGTTTCGTAGTGAAGCACAGGTAATGAGCTTATACACACCCACCCACACAAACAAACAAACACACACGTTTTCTCTTTACATTCAATAAGTGCTTAATAAACAGTGTATGGTCTGAATCAATTTTTTTACATGTTCATATTTCTTAAGTTCCTAATTTCTACCCCTGTTATCCAACCATTGATAAAACAAGTCCCAAGTTCTAAAATATTCCATGTCTTCTTTTTCTTTTAATTTCAATGTTAGTCTTTCCATTTCTGCACAGTCCGATTTTTTTTAATTATCTCTTCTTCCCATAGGTGTTTCCTCACTTTTCCAATGTTGTGCAAATACAATTCTTGCTATGGTTAAAACATCAAATATACATTCCCTTTATTGTATTTTTTCTTCCTCTGGTATTATGCCTAACAAAAATAGTTCAGTAGATTCTTGTGCCTAGACATGAGCCATAAATAAATTAAATTTAAACTTCATGTGTTGACCTGGTCTTTTACACCTGACACAATCCTGCAATTGTTCACAATGCTTTCTATTGGGCACATATACATCTGTTCTTAAACCTCAAGATCCACTCTCATATCTGGGACTCAATATATGATCAGTTGGATTGACTTATTTTAGCATGTCCATCAAAGTCTGTGCTGGAATAAAACAGGATGCCAGAAGATGTCTATCAGTGGGATTTAAGTTAGTTCTGACTATTATTTTCTTACTGATTTCAGAACTCTAAGAATCCAAGAATTTCAAGGAAATTCAAAGAATCCAAATTTCAAGGAAAAACAACTAAAAACCCTGGAAAAGAAAAAGTTACCTCTTTTCCATCAAATGTTCAAGAAGCTCAGATTTTTTGGTCAGTCAGATTTATATAGCTTAGATGTGACATTCCTGCATTCATTCTCTGAAGAAGAAAAAAAGACCTATTTCATCTGTTTATCTCTTTAATACAGATACATTATAGAACAACTAGACACAAGGACTATTTTTTCCCACATGCCATCACTCTGCTAAACAACTAATTCTCATAACACTGTCAAAATATTTAGTAAGACTGTATTACTATTCTTCTTCTCATCCTTCCTATTACCTACCTCTTCCAACTTATAACTATAATTGTGTTGCTTGTATCTCTACAATTTATCTTGTTTTACTTGTTCCCTAGTATGATTTGATTGCTTATTAGTAGCCAATAACTATCACTAAGTGTTGTATCATGATTCTTTATGAATGTATTTTATTTTTTCTTTCTGTACACTGAGAGCATATGTACCAAAGACAAATTCCTTCTGTGTCCAATCACGCTTGGCCAATAAAGAATTCTATTCTGTTCTGTTCTGTTCTGTTCTGTGCTATGCTGTGCTGTGCTGTGCTGTTCTGTTCTGTTCTATTCTATTCTATTCTATTCTATTCTATTCTATTCTATTCTATGCTTCATTCCAATATCTATTTTATTCTATTCTATTCTATTCCTAGAATCTGTTAAAGAAATTTTGGTGTTTGCAGCATATTTCTTTTTAAACGAAGCCATGGCTATGGTAGAAAGAAGTGTAAGCCTACGTTTAAAGTTGTCAGCAAGAGTGATAGTGAAAACAAACACCTTCATGCATCCTTAATCTTACTCATGATAGCACACAGAGGAGAAAAAAATGGTACATTTGCATATACAGTCCGTGCCAGGATTGAGAATATGCTTTTGAAGGATTTCAGTTTTTGAAAGTTACGAAGAATAGTTGCAGGATTTGGGTTTGGCTAGTCTAGAGAAAAGAAGGACTAGAGGGGACATGATAGCAGCATTCCAGTATTTTAGGGGCTACCCCAAAGAAGAGGGAGTCAAGCTATTCTCCAAAGCACCTGAGGGCAGGACAAGAAGCTAAGGATGGAAACTAATCAAGGAGTAGAAGCAACCTGGAATTAAGGAGAAACTTCCTAATAATGAAAACAATTAACCAGTGGAACAGCTTGCCTGTAGAAGTTGTGGCTGCTCCATCATTGGAGATTTTTAAGAAGAGACTGGACAGCCATTTGTCTGAATCAATATAGGGCCTTCTGCTTGAGCAGGGGATGGACTAGAAGACCTTGAAGGTCCCTTCCAGAGCTATTCTGATTGATTGATTGAATGTTTTCCAAATAACATGGAATCACTGAATATCAACAGTCCATGTTATGGAAAGAGCCAGATAAGAACATCTCACCAATTCATAAAATCATCTTAAACTTAAAAGAGGTGCTAAAAGCAGGAAAGAGATGAGAGGTGGTTGGTGGTCTCTGACCTTGGCTGTTTTCTTGCAGACGTTTCATTCCCCAAACTAGGTAACATCATCAGTGCTAGTAGGGAGTGAGGTTTGCTTTCATTTTATATTCTGGTGGCTTTCCCTGTCAGTGTGGGTCACCAAATGTAAAATGAGAGCAAACGTCACTCCTTACTAGCACTGATGATGTTACCTGGTTGGGTAATGAAACATCTGCAAGAAAAACAACCAAACTCAGAGAGTACTCATTTCAACCCTGAGCTACCAATATTCTCCTTTATTGGTATGGGGAATAGAGACTAAATAACTACCAGTTTGCTCAAGCAAGATTCAGAAGACCTGATGAAATTTCTAATCATACAGTCTTCTCAACAAAGTGGAACCAGGTTGAGCTGGGCTGTATGTGTGCAAACATTCCTATTGAACTGGATAGGAAATGTTAAATCTCAACATTAAACTGGATTTCCAAGACTCTGAATGTTTCAGTATCTCTATATACAGTATAAAAGCGAAATACCACTCATGCATCATCACAAACTCTCCAGAATCATAAAGCCTACAAACCTGAAATTTGCCACTTATGTTCCTCTTGGCTTCTAGAGCTCACTAAGAAAGGATTTTTCCAAATAGCCATCAGAGCTTTAGTATTTCCTATATTATTACTATTAACATGCTCTGATGCCAAGGAGTTCTATTCCCCCTCCCCACCTGAAAAGAAATCTGTTCCAAAGGCAAAACACAAGCAGAGGAGTTTCAGTTCTAGTTTCACAGAAATTGAAACTGTAGAGAACAGTTGAACTAAGCCACGCCCGGGCTCCTTGCTATCTCCTTGTTGACACAGCAAATACTCTTTCTGTTTCCAAACAGCCCTCAACTCTCTCACAGACTGACAGGATGCTAGCCAGATGAATACCGATGGATGCTGGTAGGCAGAGACAGAATTAAACACCAACCCTTATTTTCCTCCCCAAAATCTAAGTCCGACCACATAGTTTCATAGCGAAGCATGGGTATGGAGCTAGTAAGATAATATTTGTAACTTGGGGTTGAACTGTGTAGTCCTTGGTGCTCCTTGAGCTTCGTGGTTTTCTTGCAGATGTTTCAGTGTTTATTTGACAATAAATCCCACTTAACTCACGGAGCTTACATGTGAATTGATTTGCATGCAGCCTCCAGAGAAATCCAGGCATGTCCTTCATTTAAAGACAACATCTTCTGGGACGGTGTTAAATTCCTTTAAAACCCTGGCACAATAATTTCAGTTCTACATCAACCCAGTCATGCTTTAAGACTTCCTATCAGGACTTTACCAGGGGTGGGCTTCAAAAATCTTAGCAAAGGCTTCTCAGCCCGGTTGCTGGGTGGGCGTGACCTAGTCAGCATCCTTCACCATGGTGGGGAAGGAAGCGTTTTTGCCCTCCCCGGCCTCCAGAGGCTTTCCTTGAGCCTCCGGCAGGGCAAAAACAGCCTCCCCGGGCTCCTGAGGCTCCCTGGAAGCCAGAAATGGGCACTTTCTGGCCTTCCTGAACTTCCAGGAGGCCTGTTATTCACCCTCCCCAAGCCTCCGTGCACTCCCTGCCCTTACCTGGGCCGTGTGGGGACTCCTGGGAGAGGCAGGGAGGGGTGGGCGGGTCCAGCCAGGAGTGGGATTTGGGGATTCTCCGAAGTGCACAGAATCTTAGCTAGGGACTCTCCCGAACCCCTGCGAATCCCCAAGCAGCTCATCCCTCTTACTTTATACTCTGTGTTGCTGGGATGATAAAACACCAGGATTTTCTGAGTAGCAGTGTATGGGTTATGACATGTGGTCCCTAGAGAGGTTACACACACTGCCCTTGTAGAAGATGACACAATCCATCGACTTGGGGTTTTTCAATTGTTAATCTCTCAAATGTGATTTTGTTTGATTACTTTATTTGCATGGTGTTTGTTAGAAATATAAGTCACCTGACAGCTATTTCGGTTAGAAATATATAAACTAGGATAAACATTTTAAAACTGTAACTTTAAGAAAATGCAAAACTGTAATTAGGTGTGATTTCTCAAATGGCCATAAGATGGAGCCAGAAACCTGGTTTGTCTTAGTCTGAGTCTCAGAAGAGAGTGTGAGTGTATTTCTGCTTCCTTCTGTTGGAAAGTATTGGTGTTCCTCCTTTTCTTCTAATTGACTGATATTACTGGATTTAATGTAGGTCTGTTACTAAACTGTTTTTTGACACTGGACTTTGATATTTGGATTATCCCTGGATTGAAAACTGACTGATTTACTTGTGAATGACTTTGGATTGCTTATTTTGAACTTTGCTTAAACCTTTCTGGAAGTAAAAACCTACATTTACTGTACAGTGTATCTGTATACTGTGTGTGTATTATTCAAACACATCTCTCAAATACATCTCCCTGTATGAGCTCATTCTCCAAGTGGGGAATTACCTCAACATTGGTTATGGGCCCAGACTGTTAAGCCTGGGTTCCCCAACCAGGGTTAAGGAGACAAGCTAAACAGAATGTGCAGCGTTAGTCAGATAGGCACACAGATAAATGAGTGAGCTAAGCTTGTATGTTTGTTAACATACAGTAAAAATAACAGATACGCTTGTGCTATCAAAAATATAGTTTATTCCATTTATAGCATAGTCAAAATAACAGTCCATTAGTCATGTATCATTTAGTCAGTCCATTCAGGGATATTCAGTTAGCAAAATCCGTGCAGAATATCCTATGTCAGTTCACTTACAAATCAGTCCTTTGTTTATCTCCCGTTCGAGCAATGCAGTCTTGAGTCCTTGCAGAAATTAGGGATCATCAAAGCCAGAGAGAGCAAGCTGACGTTCCTTGCTTCTTTTAAAGTGCTTTCACAACCACTCCCCTAATTACATTCCTATATTTAAAGTTGCAGACACTTTAACTTACAAACTATGATTACATATTTATTATTTTACCTAAACCAGTTAGGGTAAACAATGTTATCCCTAACATTCTCCCCTTTTAGGTTAAATAATAATAATAACTATTTACATCTTTAAATCATATTTGTTACAACTCTCTTTAAACTTAATTACTCCTTGAGCTTTTGTAAATTGGTCTGCTATGTTTTCTTCCGTCATGCAGTATTCCAATTTAATTAGCCCATTCTTTACAGATTCTCTAACATTTAAGTATCTTAAATCAGTATGCTTTGATCTAGTTTTTACAGCAATACTAGTAGCTAACTTTATGGTTGCCTGGTTGTCCTCGTACACAATAATGGATTCTTTAACAGTTATACCCATGTCTAATAAAAACTGTTTGTACAAAATCAAGTCAGTGCATAGTAATGACAGACATGAAAATTCCGCTTCCATCGTGGACAAGCTGATATGCTGTTGTCTGATTGACCTCCACCCTATTAGTGTCTTACCAAATAATATAGCCATCCCAGATGTTGATTTTCTAGTGTTTATATCAGTTGCAAAACTTGCATCTGCATAGGCACTAAGACTCAAATCACCCTTTGGTTCTATATACAATGCATGGTTCATTGTTCCTTTAAGATATCTTAAAATTCTCTTTAATGATTGCCAATGACATTGATGTGGATCTGAATTAAAACGTGCCAGCTGATTTACACTATAAGCTATATCAGGCCTTGACCAATTGCTTATATATGATAAGCTGCCAATCAAAGATTGATATATAGACTTATCAAATTTGGGACTTTGATCATTAGTTTGGCAAACTTCCTGACTCATTGGAGTCTTTGCCAGTTTACAAAGTTCCATTTTAAACATTTTAATTAATTGGCAAATTTTATCTTCTTGAGATATCTTAAATCCATTTTTTGTTTTGTTAATTGTCAATCCTAGATACTTTTTAATTTCACCTAAATGCTTTAATTTTATCTTTTTGGCTAATAATGATATAATCTCATTAGCTTCATTATTAGTCTTAGTTATCAAAGCAATATCATCTGTAAATAATAACAATAATGACACCGTTCCATTATTTTCTCTTTTAAACACACATGGATCTGCTAAACCAGATTTAAAACCTATATTGTTTAATTCTTTCACAATATATTGGTTCCACTCAAACCCAGATTGTTTCAACCCGTAAAGACTCTTTTTGAGTTTCCAACAATCATTACTATTTATTTTATTGTCTTTTATACCTATTGGTTTTTTTAAATATATAGTGTGCTGCAATGGTGCATGCAGATAAGCAGTTTCTACATCTAAATGATTAATGACATAGTTTTTCTTAGCTGCCCACACTAATACTGCTCTCAAAGATGTTGCTTTAAGACTTGGTGCAAAAACTTCATCGTAATCAGATGCAGTTTGATTAAATCCTTGAGCTACCAACCTAGCCTTATGGGTAACAGTCCCATCATTTCCTGTTTTTACTTTAAATATCCATTTGCACCCAATTTTTCTCCTGGAGGTAATTTAGCATCTTCATAAACTTTCATTACTTTTAATGAATTTAGTTCTTTTTCCATTGCCTTTTGCCAATTCTCCTGATCCTTAGCAGGATACATCTTAAGTTCATCTATACTAGTTGGAACTTTAGTTACTTGGCAAACTATACTTGCTTGATACCTATCAGGTGGTCTAGTTACACGTGTAGAACGTCTAGGTATTACAGGACTTACAGGTAGACTTTCATTTATTAACTCTTCTTGAATATCTAACTCTTCCTGATCAACAGTTTCCTCTTGTTCTGGTCCTATTTGTTCTTCATGGACTTCTTCTTTAATTGGACTCTTCATATAACTAGTCTGATCTTTCTGCCTTTTGTAGGGTTCAATAATTACTTCATTATTTAAATCTTGCTCTAATCTATTCCATCCTACATGTTCTAGGAATTTAGCGCTAGCACTGGTGTAAACTCTAGATGTACCTGGTTCCCAGAATCTATAAGATCTATGATTAGATTTATATCCTACAAAAAATAATCTTTTAGCTCTATGCTGTTCTTTGTGTCTAAGTTGTGTAGGGATATGCACCCATGCTGGTGCTCCAAATGTGTGCATGTAACTTAAATCAAGTTTTGTACCATGCCACAATGTGAATGGTAATTCACCTGTTGTTGAATTAACATTATTTAATATATGATTACCACACATTATTGCTTCTCCCCATAAATTGTCAGGTAATCCTGAATCAGACATCATAGTTCGTGCCATTGACTGTAGTGTTTGGCCTCGTCTCTCTATAAAGGCATTATGTTGTGGCCTATATGGTGCAGACTTTTTATGTTGAATACCTAACATTCTTAGTCTGTTCTGGAATTTATTATTTGTAAATTCCGTACCATTATCTGTTATAAGAGTTACTAATTTCTTTTTAGTTTTTCTTTCTGAAAATTTTATCCAATTGAATAGATTTAGATACGTTTCAGTTTTGCTCTTCATTAAATAGCAAAACCCATATCTAGAATAGTGGTCCATTATACTTAGTATGTAACGAGTTCCTCCTACACTTGGTTTTTTTTCGGACCTATTAAATCAGCAAATACTACTTCTAAAGGCTCTTTGGTGGTAAATCCATCAACTCTATTAGCCGGTGTGACCCTGCTCTTGCTTTGATTACAGGCATTACATTGCAAATACTTATTATAAGGTTTCAAACTTATTCCCTGAGATAATTCAACAGTTTTCTTAAGCATTTTAAAATTTAAATGCCCTAGCCTTTGGTGTAACAAGTGAATACATTCATCATGAGGTTTCTTATTTTCATAAACCATGTTAGCCACCTTTAAACCATCATCATTTAACACATATAATTCACCTCTTAAAGATGCAGTAATTTTCTTATCTTCTTTTTCAATTATGCAGTTATCTCCTTTAAAAGTAACTACATATCCTAGTTTAACCAAAATTCTAACTGAAATTAAATTAAACTTCAGTTGTGGTACATATAACATTTTTACATTCTCTTTTATAAAAGAACAATATGCTATACCTTGACCTTTAGCTTTCAGTTTCCAGCCATTGGCTAACGATATCTGCTGTGTATTCTTGGACATTTTAATAAAATTTTTGTTATCATTTGTTATACAGTGGGATGCTCCACTGTCAACCACCATAAATTATTTTTTACAGCTTCGTTAGTATACATGGCTAACTCTAAATTTTATTTATCTTTTGATGACTTTTAGTATTCTGGCCAGCGTTCTGGCACTTTGATTTTTTTACAAAATCTTGCCAAATGTCCTCTTCCTCCACAATTAAAACACTTTTTAATTGCATATGCAGTAGGAGATTCATTATCTTCTTTTTGAGGTTGTTCCCTCCTTAATTCATCTCTTTCAAGTCTTCTTCTTGCCTCTTCAATCAATCTGCCAGTTATATCAGTAAAAGTTAAACTTTCCTTTGGCAAAATTTCAAGGGAAGTTGTGTAGTTATCATAACTTTCATTTAGTGATGATAGAATTATGTAGACTTGGTGTAGTTCAGAGAAAATAAGCTCTTTCTCAAGCAGTTCTTGAAAAATGCTTTGCATAGTTTTCAAATGACTCAGCATATCACCATTCGTCTGGAGATGCGTCCTGAAAAGCTTCCGTGTTAGATTTATGTGTGCACCAACGTTATCTCGGACATAAATCCTCTTCAGCTTCTGCCAACACCCAACAGCCGTTTGCTCTCCATGAATATAAACAAGTTGTTTGTCAGTTAAGGTTAAACCAATTATGCAAATAGCTTTTTCATTTTTATGCATAAATTCTTCTATTTTTAGTCTATCTTCATCATCCTCTGGATCCCATTCCTCTAGGTTTGGTGGATTTTCAATTATGTTCCACAGACCTTCTCTTCGTAGAAGTAGACTACATTTCATAGACCATGATACATAGTTTGTTCCATCCAACTTGGATATAAGGGATAAACTTTGTAGATTGACTTGTGCCATCTTTTCTTTGTATGGATATAAAACTATAATTAATAAAACACAGCTGTCTGTTTACTGTAATGTATAACAACACAAACTCTCACTTTTACATAAATCTGTTTTATCCTAGTTAAACTGACTTTGCAGCCTCTGGGCCCATAACCAGTGCTAAGCCTGGGTTCCCCAACCAGGGTTAAGGAGACAAGCTAAACAGAATGTGCAGCGTTAGTCAGATAGGCACACAGATAAATGAGTGAGCTAAGCTTGTATGTTTGTTAACATACAGTAAAAATAACAGATACGCTTGTGCTATCAAAAATATAGTTTATTCCATTTATAGCATAGTCAAAATAACAGTCCATTAGTCATGTATCATTTAGTCAGTCCATTCAGGGATATTCAGTTAGCAAAATCCGTGCAGAATATCCTATGTCAGTTCACTTACAAATCAGTCCTTTGTTTATCTCTCCCGTTCGAGTAATGCAGTCTTGAGTCCATGCAGTAATTAGGGATTATCAAAGCCAGAGAGCAAGCTGTCATCTTGCTTCTTTTAAAGTGCTTTCACAACCACTCCCCTAATTACATTCCTATATTTAAAGTTGCAGACACTTTAACTTACAAACTATGATTACATATTTATTATTTTACCTAAACCAGTTAGGGTAAACAATGTTATCCCTAACACAGACCATGCCAGGCTTAGATAACTGAGAGTTAGTGTGAATGCACAGTACTGTATACAGACAGCTGTTTACTTTTTACTATGCAGGTAAAGATGGCACAAGTCACTTCAACAAGTCTATCACTGATAACCCTGTTGTATGGAACAAACTATGTTTCCTGGTCTATGAAATGCAGTGTACTTCTGCATAGAGAAGGTTTATGGAATGTAGTTCAAGACCCACCGGATGTAAATGCTTGGGATCCAGAAAATGAGGATGATGCCAAGAAGCTTGCTGACTTTAAACAGAACGAACAAGTTCTTTGTAAAATTGGACTAACACTGAGTGACCAGCAACTAGTTCATTGTCACAAAAAACTACAGTGTACACAGCAAATGAGACAACAATGCTGGGTTTCATATCACAAATCACCAGTCAAACCCTTCCCAAGCGTTTAGGACTGCATGATGTATCTGCAGATTATGTGAGCAGATCCCAGTAAGGTGGCCTTCTGCAGCTGACCAATGGTGATCTTGTCAGCGCCAATTGTTTTCAAGTGCTTGCCTAGGTCTTTGGGCACAGCACCCAGTGTGCCCAGTACCATTGGAACCACCTGCACTGGTTTATGCCAGAGTCTCTGCAGTTTGATTCTCAAGTCCTGATATCTGGTGACTTTTTCTCATCGATTCTGCTGTCAGCAGGTATGGCAATATCGACGATCCACACTTTTTTCTTCTCCATAATTGTGATATCCGGGGTACTGTGTTCCAAAACTTTGTCAGTCTGTATTTGGAAGTCCCACAGTAGTTCTGCATGCTCATTTTCAACCACTTTTTCAGGCTTATGATCCCACCAGTTCTTTGCTACAGGCAGATGGTAGTGAACCATCTGAGTGACTGTGTTGTGAGGTTGTTTGTAGTCAGTCTGAGCAATTGTCTTGCAACAGCTCAGTATGTGATCAATTTATTATTATTATTATTATTATTATTATTATTATTATTATTATTATTATTATTATTATTATTATTATTATTATTTGCACAGTCAGCCAGATGTTCAGACTGGGTTTGGTATTTTGGCTCTACCTTTCTAATCCTTACCAAGGACCTGGGATAGGCAAATCTGGATGTTTGAAGGTGTTACAGATATTGCCTGCAGGGTGGAAGCGGTTCCAAGCCAAGCTGCCTTCTGCAATTGACTGATGGCCAAAGTGTCAATGCCTGTTACTGTTATTATTTTATTCAACCCCAGAAGAGCGAGAGAAAGTGAAAGGGCTGAGAGAAAGTGGCCTTTTCGCTTTCCCCCTTTTGGAGAGCCTTGCCTTCCAGCTGGAGCGAGGGCAGCCCCCCTCCCCATTCCCCACTCCAAGGAGACCCCAGGGCTGTGGGGGGGAGGAGGAGAGGGGAGGGGGCGAGCGAGGGGGGGGAAGAAACTCGGATCCTCCGCGTTCAGAGGGAGAGAAAAACCGAAGGTCCAAGAGCGCGTCCCCGCCGTGGCGCCGCCGCCGCCGCCGCCTGCGGCACTCTCTCCTTCTCTGCTCGCTCCAGCGGCTCCTTCTTTCTTCTCTTCCTCCTCCTTCTCCCTCCTCCTTCCTTCCCTCCCTCCCTCCCCACCCACCGCTGGCTGTGCTCTCTCTCTCTCTCTCTCCCCGCCTTCTTCTCGCCTCCCCGTTTGTGGCGAAGCCAGCCCCTCTCTCTCTCTTTCTCTCTCCGGTCTTCAACTACCGGGTCAGCGCGACGGAGAGCTCTTCCCAGCCAGCCCAGCCAGCCCCAGCTGCGCCCCCCCCTACTCCCCCGGCCTCCGTTCCAGGCGTTGCACACAGCCTGCTCACCCACCCTCGCCCGACACTTACTGTACAACTAGTCTTGCTCGCTGCCTGGCAGGCAGACAGACACAGAGAGAGGGAGAGAGAGGCGCTCCCAGATTGCCAGCATCCCAGCATCCGAGTTGCTGCAGCGGCCAGGGCGGCGGGGGGCTGCAGCGGGGGCTGCCATGGCTTGCGGCTCCCGCCTCGGCCGCCGCTAGAGCCAGCCTCCCCCATTCCTTCCTTCCTTTCCCTATTCCTCCCTGTTCCTCTCCCCCTCCATCCCTCCCTCTCTCTCTCCTTCCCTTCTTTCCATCCGCCGCCGAGCCAAACTAAACGCGGCAGACCCCCCCCCCCCGCCCCAGCGCAACCCTTCCCTGCCTCCTCTTCCTCCTCCTCCTTCCCTCCTTCCTCGCCCGCCCTCCTTCTTCCCCGCCAAAAGGGAACCCCAAGGACATACCCCCGAGGCCCGGGAAGCAAGCCGGGCGCGCCAGCCGCAGACCCCACTCCCCAGCCCCCAGCCCCCCACGGCAATGTCCAAAGGGGGCTTGAAGAAAAAAAGCCACTGGACCCACCGAGTCCACGAATGCGCCGTGGTGCGGAACGCCGAGGGCCAGCTGGGCTTCGAGCTGAAAGGGGGAGCCGAGAACGGGCAGTTTCCTTACGTGGGGGAGGTGAACGCCGGCCAGGTGGCCTATGAGAGCGGCGGGAAGTTGGTGCCCGAGGAGCTGCTGCTGGAAGTCAACGAGACCCCCGTGGCCGGGCTCACCATCCGGGATGTGTTGGCCGTCATCAAGCATTGCAAAGACCCTGTCCGGCTGAAGTGTGTCAAGCAAGGTAAGGCCCCGGGAAGGGGGGGGCGGAGAGGGGGAGAGGGGGCCGCGGAGAAGCAGGACAGAGAGGGTCCCCGGGGGTCTTTTGAAGGCAGCGGCTCGTAGCCCTCACCCGGAGGGGAACTTTGAGACTTTCCCGGAGGGTCTGTTTCCCCCCCACACACACACACACACCCCGGACGATTCGCTCTGCGTCAGGGGAGAGAGCAGCTGAAGGAGCCGGGCCAGGGGAAACGAGCAGATTAATGAAGAGTTGGGAAAGGGTGCCTTGGAGGTCGTCTAGTCCAACCCCGCCTAAGCAGGATGCCCCTACTACACCAGTTCGGACAAATCGGGCAGCCCAATCTCTTCTTGGAAGTCTTGGGAGGACGCTCCCACACACAACGTCCGAGGGCAAGCTGTTTGGGGGGAGAGTGGGAGGGGAGGGGCAGAGAAGCAGGACAAAGGAGGGTGAATGTCCCCGGAGGTCTTGCGGGGGGGGGGTACTCGTAGCCCCCACCGGAGAGCAACTTTGAGACTTTCCCGGAGGGTCTGTCGTCCCGTCCCCAACACACACACACACACACACAGAGGGAACGGTACGCTCTGCGTCAGCGGCTGAGTCGGGCCGGGAAAAAAAAAGAGTTGGAAGGGAGCTTGGAGATCATCTAGTCTACTCCAACTCCCTTCCCAAGCAGGAGTCTCAATCCAGCGGCCCAGCGTGGGAAAAAGCCGGGGGTCTCTGGCAGGACGGTGGGGGAAGGGTGGGGGATAGAGGGCCGAGCCGCAGATAGGAAGCTTTTCTTCTCCTTTCCCTTACACCCGCCCTCCCCCCGTTACTACTTCTCCGCGGGAGGGGGAGCGCTTTGGGCCCTCGGCATCCGAGCGCGTGCAGAGTGCTCTGCTTTGCTGCGCAAAGTCCGCCCCCCTTATGGTTTTGGATTTGCTGGAGGGCTGGTTGTGAGGGGGAGGGGTTTAAAAAGTCGGCATAACTTTTTTTTTTTTTTTGTTTTAGGGGGCGCATTGGCGGATTTTCCCCGCGGGGGAATGCCAAGCCAGGAAGGGGGGGGGGATCTGTAGGATTGCTCTGCGAGGTTTGGAGATCCAGGGTTAGGCTTGGCACCGAGAAGACGCTGCCTTCTGAACGGGGGTGGGGGGAGGCGGAGGAGGGTTGGATTCCTGCGGGAACCTGCCTTATTTGCTTTTAACGCCGGGTGGGTGGGAAGGAAGGGGAGGAACTGACAAACCCCCCCCCCCCAAAAAAAAAAAAGCGGCGGGGGGTGAGTTTGCACCGAAATGGAATATTGCTTCAATCAAAAAAGGGGAGCCCCTAGGCAGGGGGTTGAACTAGATGACCTCCAAGGTCCCTTCCAACTCTGCTGCTTTGTTAAATCTGTTAAAGACAACGACCCAGGGAGGAATTTGGAACTTGGCAACGGAGACGCAACCTGGGTTAGGAACCCATCCAATTGCTTGTAGTTTGCAGGGATGGTAGCAATTCCTCCTAAGGTAGCAGGAATTTGCGCAGTTTCATTGCATGGGCCTTCCCCCACCCCTTCAGGATTTGCGTCGTATGCGGGCCAGTCTTCCCCACCCACCCAAGAGAATCTGCACTGCACAATCTTTCAGCCGGTTGCAATTCTGGGTGTTTTGACTCGAATCCTTCTGCTTTGGAGGTCTATCCAAACAAGGCCACGTTCAGACGGCTTTCAAAAAAAAAAGCGTGTTAAAATTCCGGAGTTCCCTAGAGGCCAGCAAAGAGTTTAACATTTGCCTTCTCAAGTGTCTTTCCTGCTGCCCTCTGGTGGAAAGTCTGGATAATGCAATCGAGGTTGGGTAGCAATCCAAGTGATTCTCGCCGCCCGCCCCCCTCCCCCCCTTTCGTTGTTGATTTCAGAAGTTAACCCAAAGGTTTTCAAACTTGGCAAGTTTTAAGACTTGTGGGCTTCAACTCCCAGAATTCATGTCAAGTTTGAAGACCCGCTCTGGGTTAACCAAACCTTTGAACCTGGGAAATTCTGGCAGATAGAGCAGGGGTCTTCAAACTTGACAGCTTTAAAGACTTGGGGACTTCAACTCCCAGAATTCCTCCTCCAAGTCATGTTGGCAGAAGAATTCTGGGAGTTGAAGTCCACAAGTCTTAAACTTGCCAAGTTTGAAGAGCCCTGCAGTAGAGGGTTTCTCTTTCTTTCTTTCTTTCTTTCTTTCTTTCTTTCTTTCTTTCTTTCTTTCTTTCTTTCTTTCTTTCTTTCTTTCTTTCTTTCTTTCTTTCTTTCTTTCTTTCTTTCTTTCTGGGCAGTGTGTTTCTGTGGTGCTAGAGCTGCCCAAAATTGCAAATGATAATTAAGCGTTTCATTAAAAATGTTGATTGTGGAAAGTGGTCCTGACTTAACTCAAGAATATTGGAGGTGTCTCCCTGTCTTCAGGCCCCAGTCAAAGCCATCATAACTCTTAATGTCAAAATGACTTTGGAGCTTGTATGGCTACGCTACAGTTTTGGAAATGGGAAAGTGCTTTGTCATAAATCTACATCCCCGTTTGTGAATGGTTACCTTTTTGCACTGATTTCAGAGAATCGGTGGATTGTTAGAGAATCTGTACTTGCTATTCTTGAATAGATTAAAGAAATCCTTGGAGGATTAGGCAAGAAGGACAGTAGATCTTTGGTTAAAAAAAAAAAAATCAGAAGCTGGGAAATGTGTAATTTGAAAACTGACCTCAGAGCTTAGACTTCTAAGCCAACAAAAGGAGAGTTTATTCATTTGGAATATTTATATTTAAATAAATGCAGACATTGATAATATATAGAGGACTGGGACAATGGTTTAGTGGTGAAGACATTCACCTCCCACTCAGTAGGTTGAAAGTTCAGTCCTAGGATGAGTAGATATTTTTCTCCTAGGGCGCAAAGGGAAAATTTCTGCTGTGAACCCTATGTAGGCATCAGGAAGGGAATCCGGCCAGTAAATCCTGAGTTCCATAGAGTCACCCTGACTCTTCCCCAAGTTAAAGGATTGGAGAGTCATAAAAAGGGAGTTTATTGATAACATATAAAACCTGACAATTGCTGAATGAAGGAGAGCCTCAGTTTAACTGAAGAAATTGTAGTTTAATGTTGTTGCTATGAATTTCCTTAAAATCATACCTAGAATTGTTCAAGAAAATTCTTAAGATGGGAAGCAATGTAAAAGTGAATATTCTCAGTTTAATGTTTATTATTAGCGTGGAATAGATAGACCCAAAGATAACGAAGAAAAGATGCTATCCGTGCAGTTATATGGGAAGTTTTAGGTTTTGGGGGGTTGTATTCTGAATGGTTGTATGTCCCAAAGGTGCTTTTTAAAGAGGCAACTGAACTTTCTGGGTTTTTTTTCTTTGAAGACATTTCACTTCTCATCCAAGAAGCTTCTTCAGCTTTGACTGGATGGTGGAGAATTGAAGAAGCATCTTGGATAAGAAGCTAAATGTCTTCAAAGGAAAAAAAAAAAACAAAGTCCAGTTAAGAGCTGAAAAAGCTTCTTGGATGAGAATAGAGTAGAAGTGGAAGTGGAAGTGGAGAGTGGAGTGGAGTAGAGTAGAGTAGAGTAGAGATAGAAGAGAATTCTTTTATTGGCCAAGTGTGATTGGACACACAAGGAATTTGTCTTGGTGCAAATGCTCTCAGTGTACATAAAAGAAAAGATACATTCGTCAAGAGTCAAGAATCATCAGGTACAACACTTAATGATAGTCATTGGTGCAATAAGCAATCAAATCATACTAGGAAACAGTCAATATAAATCGTGAAGATACAAGCGACAAGGTTACAGTCATACAGTCATAACTGGGAGGAGATGGGTGAAAGGAAGTATGGGAGGATTAATAGTAATAGTAATGCAGACTTAGTAAATAGTTGGACAGTGTTGAGGGAATTACTTGTTTAGCAGAGTGATGGCGTTGGGGAAAAAAACTCTCCTTCTGTCTAGTTGTAATGGTGTGCAGTGCTCTATAGCATCATTTTGAGGGAAGGAGTTGAAACAGTTTATGTCCGGCATGTGAGGGATCTGTAGATATTTTCACAGCCCTCTCTTGGACTCGTGCAGTATACAGGTCCTCAATTGAAGGCAGGTGGGTAGTAACTGTTTTTTCTGCAGTCCTAATTATCCTCTGACATCTCTGTTTGTCCTGTTGGGTTCCAGAACCAAATGAGAGGGTTATAGAGGTGCAGATGATGGACTCAATTATTCCTCCATAGAACTGGATCAGCAGCTCCTTAGGCAGTTTGAGCTTTCTGAGTTGGCACAGAAAGAACATTCTTTGTTGTGCTTTTTTGATGACTTTTTGGATGTTAGGTGACCATTTTGGATCTTGAGATATGGTAGAACCTAGAAATTTATGTTTGAAACAACTATGATCTGGATGACCGAGAATCTCCATCGACATTGAATGTATGTTTTTTTTTTACACTGAATGTTACAAAAGATCCAGGTGGGCCACACTGATACATAAAGAAACTTTTGAGGGAACAACTAACAACAAAGTTGACTTCTCTTTGATTTGTTTCCTAAATGAAGTCATCCAACCTTTAACCCACCAGAGTGAGGAAAATAATAACTAACATCAGTGACTGAATTATTTTGCAAGCTATTTGAAACCACTTCCAAACTTTAAAGGTGTTTGTTCGCTCAGATTCCCTTTATAAAGAGGAGAGGAGATTCAGGGGAAGCTCTAGTAAAATAAAAGTGACAAAGATATGCAAAAATGCAGAAAATCCATAGAGGGGGTAAATAGCTTTTTTTCTTTTTCTTTTTACAGAATTGTAGATGAGACAATTTCCTGATCACTTTGAGTGGCAAAGTTTAAGCTATTTTCTTTGGCTAATTACTTGCCATAAATTTCTGCTTTTTGCATGACTCAGAAACTGGATTAGATCCCAAGTTTCAATTGAGTATTTTTGATTTTACTGCTCTGTCTCATCTTGTAAGGTCAAACTGTTAAAAATGATTACAGTGTGTGTGTGTGTGTGTGTGCGTGCGTGCAGAAAAACATCCTTCTGGAAGATGCTTTAGACTGAATGGGATTTCTTTTATTGCTTGTGATGGGAAGGGAAGGCATTAGGTTAGGAAGACAACAAATGCACCTTCAGTCAACAATTCTTTGCATGGAACGGACAACATTTTACGTTGGATTTCACCCCCTGCTAATGAACAAAATCAACTGTTCCAAAGCATTCCAGATTATTGACATAAGACAGGTCATTTGCATCATTACATAACTGATGTAATTATATCATTTGCATCCTCTTTAATGTTGTGGTGTCCGTTGCATCATTAATCTGATCATTTGATATAGTTGATATTTTTGTTGTTACTTGAGCCGATATAGTCAATATTTTTGTTTTGGTTGCAAAGTTGTGTCTGACCCATCGCGACCCCATGGACAACGTTCCTCCAAGCCTTCCTATCCTCTACCATCTTCTGGAGTCCATTTAAGCTCACGCCAACTGCTTCCATGATGCCATCCAACCACCTTCTTCTCTGTCATCCCCTTCTTCTTTTGCCCCTTTTGGAAGAGTATTAGTGAGGGGGCCTTTCTTCTGGGTACCACCAGGTGCATCTCCCTCAGGGGTGGGACCCACAACATTCCCTGTCTCCTTGCTCTAATGGGTTGGGTAGATGTGACCAACAAGAGACGGTCCCTCAGATAACCCAGACCCAAGCCATGAAGGGTTTTAAAGGGGACAACCAGCACCTTGAATTGCACCTGGAAGCAAATTGCCAACCAATGCAGCTCCTGCAGGAGAGGTGACACATGTGCACACTGGGGTCTACACAAAACCATGCTGGTTTTATTTGTTGTTCTTATTCTGCTCTTGTTCCAAAGTCTCAACACCATTTTGGGGTTTTTTTTTTTGGTAAGGTGGTGACCACAACTTCAGTTTTCAATGAATCCAGCTTCCCCATTGACTTTGAACATTGCAGACCCTGGGACACTGCAACTGTTCATAAGTATGAACCAGTCACCAAGTGTCTAAATTTTGATCATGGGGATCATGCCACAATGGTTGTAAGCATGAAAAGGCGGTCAACAAGTCATTTTTTTCCCCCAGTGCTGCCATAACTTTGAACAGTCACTAAATGAACTGTTGTCAGTTGAGAGCTACTGGTAGAAACTTTTGCAGCCTGGAATCCAGATGTGAAGGTGCTGAAAACACCCATCAAAAAAGTGAGCGGGGAAGCCAGTGTTCTGACCTTGGCTTCCCCCAAAAGCACTAAGCTGACTCTTTGTCCCAGCAAAAATCCTTTTTATAAAATGAAGGTGAATTTCTTGCATTCACCTTCAGCCAAAGGTCTGGCCAACAGTCTTTCAAGGGTGTAATTAGGAACACAGACCTTATCTAGCTTGGAGAGCTATCAAGTAAATATTCCCAAACGCAGTGCTGACAAGGAAGGACTCAGCACAGAGTCTCTGAGATGCACAGACAGATCTTTACACTGCTGCAACGAATGAACAAATTATTTCCTGAAAAAGCCCCCTCCCCTTTTGCTCCTCTTTTAATCCCTATGGGAGGGGCCATTCATCATTCAAATGTGGCTTTATTCCCAAGTTGACCCTTGTTCTTTAGCTGTTCCCTTCTTCAGGCAGTTCTGCACATGCACACGCTGGGAACAGGCTCCAGCTGTTCTTCTGCCTCACTGATGTCCAACTTTGAAGGCAGCTGATGACTGCCAGGTGGCCCTCTGATGGAGAGCCCTCATCAGAGCCTTTCTCAGACTCTAGGAGTGGCCCATATTCCTCCTCAACCTCCTCGCTCTCTGACTCTGCTGCCAGCTCCGCTAGCCATCGGCGGGCCACAACAGCCAGATTCATGTTTTGCTAACTTTAACAACTGTTGTTCACTTAACAATGGTGGCCAGGACTGTTGCAAAATGGGGCAAAACTCAAGTTTGCAACTGTCTCGCTTAACCACAGAAATTTGAGGCTTTATGGTTGTAAGTCAAGGACTGTTTAGCTGTAGTGCTTTTTTTGCAGAGTTGAAAGCGTCTGGCTGCCCAATGGAGGAATACGGAATGGCTTGTTTTAGAAGCTGTCAGTTTAACCTTTTTGAGAAAGGTAATAGCAGAATTTAAGGAAACAGCAGGATTTTAAACTTTCTTATAGAGGAAACTTTTCCCTATTTATAGAGAGAGAGCTGAGTGGTGACAAAAGCCTCTCCATCTTTAAAATGACTTTTAAGACATTAGTTGGCATCCTGCAGTATTCAAAGCTGTCATTACCTTCTCACCTGCCTAGAAAAACATTCTGACAATAATTATCCCATTAATGGTCTTTTTCTGCTACTCCTGGCTCGCTGGTCAAAGGTGGGACAACTGTCAATCATTTCAGCAGTAGCCATAAAACTTAACAAAATGCTCCTTTATCCTCCTCCCTGCCTGCTTACTTCAAGTCATTCCTACTTATTTCTTGATTCCCTGGGGATCAGCATTGTTGACTCAAGAATCTTCAGTAAATCTAGCTGAATACCCATGCTTTGCTACAAAACTATGTGGTCGGGCTTAGTTTTTGGGGAAGAAAATAAAGGGGAAAAATATTCTACCTTTGCCTACCAGCATCCATCGATATTCATCTGGCTTCCATCCCGTCAGTCTGTGAGAGAGTTGAAAGCTGTTTGGAAAGTAAAACAGTATTTGCAGTGTGAGCAAGGAGGTATGGGCATGGCTTAGCTCAACTGTTCTGTACTAAAGCTGCTTGGTGCTGTGAAAATAAAACTGAAACTTCTCTCCTATGTTTTTGTTTTGCATTTGGAACAGGTTTCTTTTCAGGTGGGGAAGGGGAGTAGAATTCCTTAGCATCAGAGTGTGTTAATAATAATAATAATATAGGAAATACTCTAAATGCTCTGAGGGTCATTTGGAAAAATCCCTTCTTAATGAGCTCCTAGAAGCCAAGAGGAAGATATGTGCCAAATTTCAAGTTTGCAAGCTTTACAGTTCTGGAGATTTTGTGATTATACATGAGTGGTATTTCGCTTTTATACATATAGATTACTGTGGCATATTCATATGCCTCATATGTCTTTATTTAGCTTTTTATTCTGCCTTTTCGTTTATCCTCTAATGTTTCCATATATTATGTACGATTGGGAATTGATGGATGGATGGATGGTTGATGAGATGGATGGATGGATGGATTTTTGACTTTTGAAGGACTTTTTTGCACTTTGCTTTATTATTAATAGCAATAGCCTTTAGACTTATATTCCGCTTCACAGTGCTTTTACAGCCTTCTCTAAGCAGTTTACAGAATCAGCCTATTTCCCCCAACAATCTGGGTCCTCGTTTTACCCACCTCGGAAGTATGAAAGGCTGAGTCAACCCCACCAAGACTACAACCTAATGGTAGGACTAGTGATTTATTTATTAGTTTATATTTATTAGTAATTTATGATTAGTATTATAAGTATTAGTGGTGCTTTAAAAGGAAGTCTGCACTAAGAATCCTGCATTCCATTTTGGTCACCATATTATAAAAAAAAAAGATGTTGAGACTCTGGAAAGAGTGCACAGAAGAGCAACAAAGAAGATTAAGGGGCTGGAGGCCAGAACATACAAATAATGTATTTTGCAGGAATTGGGTATGTCTACCTTAATGAAAACAAGGACTAGGGGTGACGTGATAGCAGTCTTCTAATATTTGAGGGGCTATACATAAAGGACAAGAAGCAATGGATGGAAACTAATCAAGGAGAGAAGCAACCTAGAACTAAGGATAAATTTCCTAACAGTGAAAACAATTAATCAGTGGAATGATTTGCCATCGAAAGTTGTGGATACTCCATCACTGGACACCCTTAAGAAGAGATTGGACAGCCACTTGTCTGGTATAGTATAAGGTTGGAGTAGAAGACCTCTAAGGTCCCATCCAACTCTGTTATTCTGTTTTACCACTTGCACTGTATTTAATCCCCTAGGCTTAAGGGAAGAAAATGAGCAATTTTTTTTTTACCATATATCAGTGGTGATATTCAAATTTTTTTTACTACTGGTTCTGTGGGCATGGCTTGCTGGGCATGGCAGGGGAAAGATACTATAAAATCCCCGTTCCCTTCCCATCCCACTAACCTGCTTTCCAGCTCCGTTCTCCTGTGCAGGGCAACCAAAGGAGACCCAGCCGATCATTTGCTGGATTCTCTGAACGACTCAAAATTTCTGCTACTGGTTCTCCAGAACCTGTCAGAACTGGCTGAAGACCCACCTCTGCCGTATACCCTTAATTTAACATTCATTCACAGTACTGAAAGCTCTTCTCCAACATGAAATAAAAAGAAAAGAGGGCAGCAAATTAGCCTGCTTTTTAAGGAAATCACTCTATCCAGAAGTAAGAATATAGAACTTAGACTGGACCAGAGGTGGTATTCAGCAGGTTCTGACCAGTTCTGGAGAAATGGTAGCAGAAATTTTGAGTAGTTTGGAAAACTGGCAAATCCCACCTCTGACTGGCCCTGCCCCCATCTCTTCTCTGCCTCCCATTGAGTCCCAGCTGATCAGCTGGGTCTTCTTTGGTTGCCCTGCCAAGGAGAACGGAGCTGGAAAGCAGGTTAGTGGGATAGGGAGGGAGTGGGGATTTTGCAGTAACTTTTCCCCAGGAGTGAGGTGGGAATCCTTCCCCTGCCATGCCCGCCAAGCCATATCCACAGACCCGGTAGTAAAAAAATTTGAATCCCACCACTGAACTGGACTGAATTTTCACAATGCAGAAAAGAGACACGTCCTTCTCCAATAGAGAAGGAAATGACATTTTTTTCTGCTGAGTGAAAATCCAGTCCAGTCTAAGTTCTGTATTCTTTTCTCTGAATGCATAAAATATGTTCCCAATGATTTTTTTTTTATATACCCCTCTTGGCAATCTGGATAGCAAAACAAGGATGCTCAATAAATATTGCCTCTGCAATATCTTTCTTCTAGGTGGTTTGCAAGGCTTGCTTGAGGAGGTTTAATGAATGCGTTATCATAAATTCTGCATAAATTTATCGACAGTCTTTCCGTAAATCCCTCTCTTGTCGACAGTTCATTAAAACATCACGATCTTGATGCGGAGTTGAGTTGGCCGTGTGACTATTACGGCTCCTTTTTTAAATAGAAATATGCGGGTCAAAATAAAGTAGAAAGATGAAATGCCCTGGGGAAGGGGAGCTTCCCCATCTTTTATATTCAGGTCCTTCCATGACCTTTCTTGCCACAGTTGTTAAATGAATTGGTGCTGTCGTTCAGTGATTCACTCAATGGTCATAAAGTGAATCTGGCTTTCCCCCTTGACTTGGTTTGTAGAAGGTCACAAAAGAGGATTGCGTAACTCTGGGACACAGAAACCGTCATAAATATGAGTTGGTTTCCAAGCATCACGTAATCCTGGGGAGACTGCAAAGGTCGTAAGTATGAAAAACTGGTCATAAGTCACTTTTTGCCACGGTTGTTCAGTGAATTGGCGCTGTCGTTCAGTGAGTCACATGGTCATTAAGTGAATCTGGCTTTCCCCCTTGACTTGGCTTGTCAGAAGGTCACAAAAAAGGATCACGTAACTCTAAGACACAGAAACTGTCATAAATATGAGTCGGTTTTCAAGCATCACGTAATCCTGGGGAGACTGCAAAGGTCGTAAATATGAAAAACTGGTCATAAGTCACTTTTTTTCAGGGCTGTTGTCACTTATGAATGGTCACTAAATGAACCGGTGTAAGTCCAGGACTACCTGTATTGTCAACAGTCCTTGAATATATGCAGTGGTGAGATTCAGCCAGTTCACACCGGTTTTGGAGAACCGGTTATTAACTTTCTGAGTAGTTTGATGAACTGGTTGCTGAAAGAAATCAATAGGACAGAGAACCATTAAATTATTTGAATTCCACCCACTGAATATATGTGTTCTGTATATATGAGCCACAGCGGCACAGTGGTTAGAGTGCAGTACTGTATTCTACTTCTGCTGACTGCCGGCTGCCTGAAATTTGGCAGTTCAAATCTCACCAGGCTCAAGGTTGACTCAGCCTTCTGAGGTGGATAAAATGAGGACCCAGATTGTTGGGGGCAAGAGGCTGACTCTGTAAATGATTTAGAGAGGGCTGTAAAGCTCTCTGAAGCAGTATATGTCTGCTATTGCTTAGGAAGGGAAGGAAGGAAGGAAGGAATTGTGGCGGAATAGTTTAAATGCTGTGTTTCAGGCTAGCTCTGCCCACTGCCAGGAGTTCGATCAAGGTTGACTCAGGCTTCTGTCCATCTGAAGTGGGTAAAATGAGGACCCAAATTGTTGGGGGCAACAGGCTGACTCTGTAAAACTACTTAGAGAGGGCTGTAAAGCACTGTGAAGTGATATATAAGTCTAAGGGTTATTGCTATTCTTTTCTTGGAAGCTCTTATGAATAATTACTCAGGTTGAAATTAAGAGGCATCTTTGCTTCATAATTGTTTGCTGAATACTTTTCATATTACAGAAAAAAAACCCAATATTGGTTGAATGTTCTGTGATTTCCTCTCCAGCAGATTTACAAACTGGGATGGAAAAAAAGGCTTTTGAAAGATTTGGAGTGGGTTATAAAATGATCTTTGGTCTCTTAAATGATATTGATCTGGTAAGAGCTAATCGTATTCATGCATAGTGGTTAGGTTTCCCTTTTTTTTGTATTTTTTTAACTTTTTTAAAAAAATATTTATTTAAAATTTATTTAAAAAAATAAAAATAAAACAATCTGCACACATTTCAACAAAGCCTGCATCCAAGTGTAGGAAATTCATTTAAATTCGTTTAAAAGTTCATTTTAAAAACAAGCACCACACATTTTGCATATCGTCTCAATCGAAAGCCTTTTATATTTTTCATACATATCTAAAATGATATTTAGAATTCTTGTCTGGGTAATTTTTCTTAAGCAAACTAAATTAATGCATTGTGATTCAAATGTAAAAATCAAGGACTGAATTTTCCCCTCATGTGTTCACAGATATGTATATTTTTATGTATATGTATATGTGTATGTATGTGTGTGTATGTATGTATGTGTGTGTGTGTGTGTGTATGTATGTATGTATACACCTCATCCAGAGTTGGTTTTATTGTTTATTTTTAAACATTTCATAGCCGCCCAGATTCACTGTAACAGTGAGATGGGTAGCATGCAAGCAAATGAACAAACAAACAAATATTAAGTATAATAATATACAGTATTTCATTTACTAGAGGCCAGCAACAGACACTAGGGAATATAAACTATTAAATGGTATTATTATTATTATTATTATTATTATTATTATTATTATTATTATTATTATTATTCTGCTAGTTAAATTGCATAAGATTGTAGAATAATGGATTTGAGATCAATTATTAACCTTCTGAGAAGTCCCTAAGGATGTAAATGTAACAAGATAGATGTATTATGTGTACATGTATTATGATCGTTCAGGGCTTTGGATTCAATTACAGAGTTGCGGTTTAGGGTGCGTAGTTAATCAATATACTCTTTAAGACCTCTCTCTTCCTTTCTCTCCCTCCCTCCCTCCCCCTCTCTTTCCCTCTCTCCTCTCTCTCTTCCTTTCTCTCTCTCCTCTCTCTTCCTTTCTCTTCCTCCCTCTCCATCCCCCTCTCCTTTCTCTTTTCCTCCTTCTCTCTCTCCCTCTCTCTTCCTTTCTCTCCCTCCCCTTCTCTCCCTCTCTCCTCTCTCTCTCTTCCTTTCTCTCCCTCCCTCCCTCTCCCTCTCCCCCTCTCTCTCTCCTTCTCCCTCTCTCTCTCTCTCTCTCTCACATACACACACACACACACATATATATATATACACACATACACATAAAGTCCTTTTGCACGAGGAATAAAAATCTCTCTATGTGCACAGTGAGAAAACATGACCCTCTAAAGGCTAGTGAGCACACATACACACACACAAACACACAAAAGACATTTCCTAATGGCGAGAGCAATCACCCAATGGAGCAGCTTGGCTCCAGAAATTGTGGGGGCTCCATCATTGGAGGCTTTCAAAAAGAGACTGGATCTGAAATGGTATAGGCTTTCGTGCTCAAGCACGGGGTTGGGCTAGAGGACCTCCAGGGTCCCTTCCAACTCTGTTTTTCTAACTCTATAAAACCAAAGCGGCTTTTTGGAACGGAATGAAAAACATTGTCTAACCTTAAGATGCACAACCACAGATAAAGCAGTACATTATTTAAACACGTGCTCTTCAAACCCAACGCTGTGCTTCTGATTTCTGCTGAAAATTCACCACCCCTCAAACTCCACCCTGAAGAAGCAATATTAAATCCCACAGACCACACATTCCTTTGTTTCTGATGGTTGGCTTGCTGTGGGAAGCCAATTCCATCTCTCGGGTTTGATGCCATGTGTGAAGAACAACCAGCTTGAGGAACAAGCATGCCAGCATTTGAGATAGTGTGGGAATCCCTTGGTTTGGTAGGACAAAACAAGCACAAATTGTGTGTGTTTTATTCAAGAGGAAAAGAACAACAGCTTTGTGTTTTCTTGCTGCCCAGGTGTGACTACGTCTTAAATTTTAGCATTCTGGTTTGTTAAAAGGAAAAAGCAGTTTTAAATGAAAAAAAAGAAGAAGTTTTGAAACCTCATAATAGGGGCATGCATAAGTGCACCAACGTGCTTACTGTCCCTGTCCTATTGTTTCTTATATTTTTTTTAATTTTTCTTATATGTATCCATGTATTCATAACTATGTTTTTACTTCTACCTATTATCTTGTAAGTAATTGACAAATAAACATAAATTAAAAAAAAAACAATCTTTATTTTTGCAGGAACACTCATGTGCATGCATGCATCCATCTCCCCTTACATATGCATAAAAACGTTCATGTAGAGATCACATACTTCCATGGAGGTTTGTTTCCCCCCTCAAGGGGGAAAACCTTGAGTTTCTCCCTTCCAATAGAAACATTCCACAAAAACATCCTTTATTGTGGGGTGTGTTGTATACACCCAATAAGGGTGGGAATTGAAAGATGCAACGGATAAAGCCTAAGCCAATACAATCCTAAATTGCATTAACAGAGGGATACAATCAAGATCAAGGGAGATCCTAATTGTAAAGTGTGGAGCATGGGTGCGAAGAATGGAGATGAGCCGATGAAACAGTGAACTTCAACTCTTTATTTACATGGTGTGACAGCTCAGCTCAATGGCTGCTACAGCCTTTCTTATATAGGTAACTTATTAACTATTCAACCAATGAAAACCTGGGAGCGCTAGCTCCTTTGGCCAATGAGAACAGCTTGCTAATGGCCAATCAGATTCTCCTGAATGGACCAATCTGATCTTGCCATTTAATAGCCAATCAGAAGTGCAGGGCCAGAACCCTGCACTTGACTTCAAGCTCTAGATAACTTTATTAAGCATTTATTCATTCACAACACTAATACCACTCTATAAAGCCTTAGTAAGACCACACCTAGAGTACTGCATCCAGTTTTGCTCACCACATTATAAAAAAGATGTTGAGACTCTAGAAAAAGTACAGAGAAGAACAACCAGGATGATTAGGGGACTGGAGACTAAAACATACAATGAACGGTTGCAGGAACTGGCCTTAGCGAGAAGGACCAGGGGAGACAGGAGAGCAGTCTTTCAATATCTGAGGGGCTGCCAATATCTGAGGGGCTGCCTGCAAGGAGGTCAAGCTATTTTCCAAGACAGCCAAAGGCCAGACAAGGAATAATGGATGAAAACTGAACAAGGAGAGATTCGACCTGGAAATAAGGAGAAATTTTCTGATCGTGAGATCAATCAACCCATGGAGCAGCTTGCCCTCGGAAGTTGTGGGAACACCATCACTTGAGACTATCAAGAAGAGATTGGACTCCCATCTGTCAGAAATGGTATAGGGTCTCCTGCATGGGCAGGGAGTTGGACTAGATGACCTACAAGATCCCTTCCAACTCTGATTATCTGTTATCTATTAAGTCCTTTATTGTGGTGTGTGTTGTATACCAGTAAGGGTGGGAGTTGAAAGATGCAAAGGATAAGGCAAGGAGCCAAGAATGAATTGGGCTATCATTCACACAAGCGTGCAAACACACCATTGGCTTATAAATCCAAGGGAGGTAAATATATTTTGAGAAGAAATAATGAGAAAGCGATGGGACTGAGATACCAGTCACCAAACTATGATTTGGAGTCCATCTGTTTGAGCTGCAATGTGGGCCTATTGAGTTTGGTCACAAGGAAATCCCATTGAGTCGACATATTTCCAGGTTTGCACAGATGCCCCAAAATTAAAACAACAACAACAGAGTTCTAAGTAAGATTGAAGAAGAACATACCTGTGAGAAATGAAAGAACTGA
Organism: Hydrophis major; assembly: GCA_033807585.1. Classification (NCBI taxonomy): domain Eukaryota; kingdom Metazoa; phylum Chordata; class Lepidosauria; order Squamata; family Elapidae; genus Hydrophis; species Hydrophis major. The sequence goes on along the minus strand of CM066331.1, from coordinate 153,819,593 downwards.
GAAAGTTTCCAATCTTTCAGGCCCATGGAAAAGACCTGATTTTCTTCAAGGAAAATATGGTTCAAATTCAGCCAGTGTTTAATGTGCTGTGCCAAAGTGAAAGCAATTTTGCTGCCTCTCTGTATTACAGAGAAGAGAAGTACTGTTTATCCTACTACAGGGTGTATTCTGCATTTTTAAAGTTTAAATCTGAAGTATGGGGGAAAAATTTTTCAGCTTGTGTGTCAACCTGAACGTGGCAATGCAATCTAAAAACTATATATCATCCCTTGGTTTTAGATGTTCAGGTAGTTGACTTTTTTGGCCCATTACAGCCTGTTTAATTAGAAATATCACAGGCTTCTCTGTTTCTCTTCTACATGAACCCACTAGCTCGGTGATGCACTGCTGGGATTCAGTTTTCTTTGCTACCGGTTCTGTGGGTGTGGCTTGGTGGGTGTGGCAGGGGAAGGATACTGTAAAATCCTTATTCCTTCCCAGGGCTGCCAACCTTGAGTGATAGTTCGGAGTGAGACACTGCGAGGGAGCGGACCGACCGAGGGGGGGATGGTGTGGAAGGGGGGTGTCCCCCCTTCCACGGTAGGGAGCTTTGACAATTTTACATTTTAAATGGTGAAATCTGATGCATACTTTAGTCATGATTTGGACATATACATACATACATACATGCAAGCAGCACCAATGTACTTGAACCGGATTTGTAAGATATTAATAATGCAGTTCACTGCCCATCTTGGCCGGAAAGGGTCCACATTCTTGGGCCTCTGCCCATCTGCTCCGTCCCTTTGGGCTGCTCCGGCTCTCCTCCTCCTCCAGGGTCCCTGGCTGAGAGGGGCGTCCCAAGTGCCTGGGATCCGGCCCCTCCAGGCTGCCTCTTCAGGGCCACAGAAGCCTCCCTCACATGGTCCCGGGGGTGGAGGGGGCCTTGCCAGGGTTCCCGGCCTTGGAGCTGGGCAGAAACGGCCCTTCCCAGCCCTCTCCCACCCTCTGGGCCTCCCACCTGCAGAGGGGAGGGGGATCCAGGCTGAGTCTTGGACCCACCAGCCTCACAGTCCAGCTGAAGGGTCGGAAAGGGCCAGGCAGGCAGATGGACACACACACACACACACACACAGAATGGGGGGGGGAGGCTGGTGTCCTTCACTCCCCAAACGCCCCCCTCCCAGTCTGTGCATGGGACCCCCAGCAATGCTGCCATCAGCTGCTCCCCTGCAGGGAAGTCCTGGATTGTCTGGGGGAGGAGAGGAGAGGACAGTGGCCACTCCCCCCCCTTTGCTTGGCATTTGTGGGGAGACCCCTCAAGGCGAGATTCCTTCCCAGGGGCTCCCAAAGAGCATCCAAACGTTCCTGGCATCAAGTGGGGAAAGAAGCCTAAAAAGAGAGAAACTCCTGCACCGGCTGCGATTGGGGCTCGGAGGGGACAGGAACCCCCCCTCCTTGTGAGCCCCCCCGCCCCGCTCCAGCCTGCCCTCTGGCGGGACCCCCTTCCTGGAGAGGCTCCTCCCTGCCAGACCCTCTTGCAGCCTCTTGGACCCAGGGGAGGCTGGGGGGGGCGCATATCTAGGTACAAAGGGCGGGGGGAGGGACACAATGTACCCAGGAAGGAGCCCTCCCCCCCTCTTCCCCCTCCCTCTCCAGGGACTTCCCATCAGGCTGGGGAGCGAGAGAAGCCGAGGCGCGCAAGAGGCCAGCCACGGCAGCTCCCCTTGCGAGAGGGAGGCCGGAGAGGGACGCGCCTTTGCGCCCCAATCCCAGCGGCCTTGAGACCAGACGGGTGCGGGGAGGGGATGATGGGAGCTCAGCTCTCGAGAAAGGCCCAGGGATGCCCTGTAGTCGTACTTCATGGGGGATAGAGAGTTCGTCTCTCTCATCTCCGCCTGCCAGAGCAGAGTGCAGCGCAAGGGTTAAGCCCAGAGAGTTGTGACATCCTAGAGCGGAAAGGAGCAACCGCTTCCTGCAGCGTGGAATTCTCTCCTCACCCCAGTACAGAAATCAATGCGGGCAACGTCCTCTCGCACATGCTCTGTTCGCCCTCTGAAGCCGCCCAGGATCGGAGGCTTCACTTCTCGAAACTTTGGGCTTGGGCATATCGATATTCGGAATATCAGAGAATGTAGAGATATATTTATTTTTGTACATTCCATTTTGGGGGTTTAGCGTGAGATTTCGTTGATCAGAGTGAGACAGTCAAAATTGGTTGAATTGCGTGAGTCTCACGCTGATTGCGTGAGAGTTGGCAGCCATGCCTTCCCCACCCCACTAACCTGCTTTCCAGCTCCGTTCTCCTGTGCAGGGCAACCAAAGAAGACCCAGCCAATCAGCTGGGACTCAGGAGATGGCAAATAGATGGTGGCGGGGACAGTCAGAGGTGGAATTTGCCGGTTCTCCGAACTACTCAAAATTTTTGCTATTGGCTCTTCAGAACTGGTCAGAACCTGCTGAAACCCACCTCTGCCATGATCGCGAACCTCTGGCATGCGTGTCAGAGGTGGCACGCAGAGCCCTCTTTGCGGGCACGTGAGCCATTGTGCCAGATCAGATTTGCTGTGCATGCGTGCGCTCCTCCCACTGGCCAGCTGGTCTTAGGGTCTCTGCCATGCATGCGTGCGGGGTGGAGTGCATGCATGGCAGATGCATGTATATGCACGGGAATGTGCATGTATGAGTAGGGGATGCACATGCATCCACAGGGGGCACATGTATGGGGAGGGCATTGCACATGCAGGAGGGATGCTCGCATATTGCATTTTGTGGGTGCTCGTGCACGCTTTGGGCACTCAGTGCCAAAAAGGTTAGCCATCACTGCTCTAGCTAATAGTGTTGCATCAACATTACCACTTTGGCTGAGAACATTGGTGTGATTGCTATCCCATAGTAGTGAGATTCATTATCTGTATACCTTAGAAAAAAAGGGGGGGAAACAATGATAAATAAGGAATGTATGTTCAGAGATGAAGGAAAACATTCCAGAAATTTGAAAGACCGGACTTTGGAGATTGGCATATCACTAAACTGAAATGATTTAATGCTCTAATGTTCTGCTAAACCAGGTATTAGCAACCGGGTGGCTCTGGAGCCGCATGCAGCTCTTTGGGCCCTCTGCTGTGGCTCCCTGTTGGATGATCCCGCCACTGGCTGTCCCCGCCCCTCGCCCCTCCCAGTCACTCCTTGCCTGGTCTGAGGAGGTAAAACCCAAAAAACAGAAATGAGTGCGAGGGAGGGAGGGAGGGAGGGAGAATAGAGTAGAGTAGAGTAGAGTAGAGTAGAGTAGAGTAGAGTAGAGTAGAGTGGAGTGGAGTGGAGTGGAGTGGAGTGGAGTGGAGTGGAATGGAATGGAATGGAATGGAATGGAATGGAATGGAATGGAATGGAATGGAATGGAATAGAATAGAATAGAATAGTTTATTGGCCAAGTGTGATTGGACACACAAGGAATTTGTCTTGGTGTGAATACTCTCAGTATACATAAAGAAAAGGTACATTCGTTAAGAATCAAGAATCATAATGTACAACATTTAATGATAGTCATAGGGTACAATCAACAATCAAATCATACTAGGAAACAGTCAAGTGGGAGGGGATGGGTGATAAAGAGTGGTGAGAAGTTTAACAGTAATAGTAGTGTACACTTTGTAAATAGTTGAACAGTGTTGAGGGAATTATTTGTTTAGCAGAGTGATGGCTTTCGGGAAAAAAACTGTCCTTTTGTCTAGTTGTTCTGGTGTGCAGCGCTCTATAGCTTCGTTTTGAAGGAAGGAGTTGAAGCAGTTTATGTCCGGGATGTGAGGGGTCTGTAAATATTTTCACAGCCCTCTTTTGGACTAGTGCAGGAGAGAGAGACTTAGAAAACACTGGTAGCCACAAAACTCGGGTAGGCGTGGTGTGGCAGGTGGGTCATGTGACTAGGTGGGAGTGATGTTGAGTTGGCCACGCCCACCCAGGTTTTGTGGCTCCCGGTGTTTTCTTTTCTGTTTGAAATTGGTCCAAATGGCTCTTTTGAGTGTTTAAGGTTGCAGGCCCCTGTGATAAACCATTAATTACTCTTATTTCCAAAAATGTCTAAGGCAGCTGAGAGCGATAGAAGTTAAAATACATCCACAACATCAAAAACAAAAGATTAAAAAAAAAAAGACACATACACAGTCCGGAATTGAGACCACCCATTTGGTTCAGGAAGAACAACAAGCAACCAGAAGAATATGAGTCAAGAATTTTTTTTAAAAAAAAAAACTTGTACAAACAGCAGTCATCAATCATTTCAACCTCAGACATGAAACGGGTCTTTTTACAAAGAGCCAAGTGGATTGAAGATAACCTTATCCAGAAGAACAGAAGAACAGAGTTGGAAGGGATCTTGGAGGTCTTCTAGTCCAGCCTCCTGCTTGGACAGGAAACCCTATACCATTTCAGACAAATGATTATCCAATCTCTTCTTTAAAACTTCCAGTGTTGGAGCATTGACAACTTTTGGAAGCAAGTTGTTCCACTGGTTAATTGTCCACACTGTCAGGAAAATTTCTCCTTAATTCTAGGTCACTTCTTTCCTTTGATGAGTTTCCATCTGTTGCTTCTATTGCGTCTATTCTGTTCCATCCATTGCTATTTGACAGGCTCCTTGGTGAAATAGATCTTTAAAAATAATGACTAACAATTGGATAATGTCACAAAAATATACTGTAGGTCATCCAGAAGTCACTAACGTTAGTGCAGTCGTTAAATCGCAGCTGACTTTTTGGAAATGTACGACTTCAAACTGTGTTTTTCCAAGTCAGGCATGCCTAAAACATGCTAAAGTAAGCCAGTAATTAAGCCACAAGTAAACATTGATAGAGCTAGATAGAGTTGTTACAACAGCCAAGATGTTCTGAAAAACCACTGCAGCTCTGTTGTTTAGAAACGAGACAGTTCAAGGACTCTGTCCAACAGGTAACTGGGTTTTGTTAGAGCTGCCTTACCAAAACCTGGTCTTTCTCTTGGATAACTGATCAAGATTACTTTTCTTCTGATTTATTATCTCTTTGTCTTTTATTTTATTATCTTACTATCTTTTATTATCTTATTATTTATTATTGTCTTTTCTTTATTATCTCTTTGTCTATAGAGATTCTCGATCATCCATGCCAGGGTTGTCCCTAAGGTGTTTTCCAAAAGGCAACTGAACTTTCGTGTTTGATTTTTTTTTTCCTTGAAAATATTTCACTTCCAAGATAACCTTCAATATCACTTTTTTTTTTCTGTCAGCACACTGGAACACATTAAAAAATGATATTCTGTTTCCTGTTCCCAAAAGAAAATATATATTTACCCATGCCCATATATAACACACGTATAGACATGATATATACATACTTAGCACTTGGACTTATATACCACTTCACAGTGCTTTACAGCCCTCTTTAAGCAGTTTACAAATTCAGCACATTGACCCCAACAATCTGGCTCCTCATTTTAACAAGCTCAGAATGATGGAAGGTTGAGACAACCTTGAGGTGATGAGAATCAAACTGCTCAACTACAGTCAGCCAGTTCCCCGAAAATAAGACATGGTCTTATATTAATTTTTGCTCCAAAAGACATATTAGGGCTTATTTTCAGGGGAGCCTCAGTGGCGCAGTGGTTAGAGTGCAGTACTGCAAGCTACTTCTGCTGCAGCCAGCCGCCTGCAATTTGTCAGATCAAATCTCACCAGGCTCAAGGTTCACTTAGCCTTCCATCCTTCTGAGGTGGGTAAAATGAGGACCCAAATTGTTGGGGGCAAGAGACTGACCGCAAACCACTTAGAGAGGGCTGCAAAGCACTATGAAGTGGTATATAAGTCTAAGTGCTATTGCTAGTACTGTACTAAATGTATCAGTCTGGCTGACAATCTTAACTGGGGCTTATTTTGGGGGATAGGGTTTATATTAAGAGCATCCTGAGAAATCATGCTAGGCTTTATTTTCTGGTTGGGCCTTATTTTCTGGGAAACAGAATATGTATATAGAAAATCCAGTTGTCTTTTGGAAAAACACCTTTGGATTTCATGGTTCCTTTGTACTTTTCTGTTAGACAGAGGTAATGGATTACTTCCTCACCTGAAGACGCTATTCTTGTGTTCCCAGATTGTCTCTTTACGCAGCCACAGGATAAACACTCTGTTTTAAAAAAAATCTAGCTATCCTTATTTTTCTTAAAAAAAATCAAAGGCTTTCTTTCTTCTAACATCCCAGACGTTTTGTCAGGAATTCCCCACCCTGCAGAACTAAGGTGGAATTCCTGGCTGGGTTGCATGGTCTCAATTTCCTTCCATGTACTGAGGTAGCGAATTAATTACTTAAGCAGCGCATTGGGGGAGGGGTTTCTATGCTCTCTGCAGTGAGTTTGAAAGCAGTAGCAACTACAACAGGCCTGCCAGGCTGTGTGTGTGAGGGAAAAACTGCAAGGATGTTGCTAGTCACAGCTGGACTTAGTTCAGGGGTGTTAAACTCAAAGTTTATGGGCCAGATCTGGCCCACGGGGTGCTTAGATGTGGCCCATGGGCCTGCCCTGGAAACAGTGAAGGACTGGCCCACAGTGGCTCTGCCAGCAAAAAGGGAGCTCAGGAGGGCCGCGCACACCCACCTGAACTCCGTTTTCACTGAGAGAGCTGCAGGAGGCCATCATGGCTGAAAACAGAGCCCAGGAGGGTTGTTGTGGCTAAAAATAGAGCCAAGAAGGACCATCATGGCCAAGAATGGAATCCAGAAGGGCTGTTGTGGCTGAAACCGGAGCCTCGATGAGTGACATCGAACTGGCCATGCTCGCCCTTATCTGGAATAATATAAGGTGTCTTGCCTGAACAGAGGGTTAGACTAGAAGACCTCCAAGGTCCCTTCCAACTCTGTTATTCTATTCTATTCTATTCTATTCTTATTGTACCCTATGACTATCATTAAGTATTATACCTGATGATTCTTGACTCTTGATGAATGTATCTTTTCTTTTATGTACATTGAGAGCATTTGCACCAAGACAAATTCCTTGTGTGTCCAACCAATCACACTTGGCCAATAAAAGAATAGTCTAGTCTAGTCTAGTCTAGTCTAGTCTAGTCTAGTCTAGTCTTTTTTTTTTAAGTTTTAAAATAAAGTTTAAGTTTCATCTATCTAAAACATTTGAAAAGAAACAAACAAACATATAAACAAACATATATGCATATATACATTTTGCAGCAGGTATTGAGCATTGGTTACATTTTTCTTTTCTTTTTTTCTTTTACCCCATAACATTGACATGATCTACCTTGTTACAATACCTTCCTCGTTCTTTTAATGTTTTAATTTCACAGAATACTTTATAATTAAACGCACGTCCTTCATAGTTTCATAACTTATTCAGTTGTCAAATGTTGCTTTTTCTTTAACCATTCATACCAACAGTTCCAAACTTTGTAGTATTCACTATCTTTGTTGTTTTTTAGTAATTTGGTTAGGCTGTCCATCTCTGCATACTCATGAATTTTTTTAATGACCATCTCCTCTGAAGGGACAATAGAGAGCTTCCAATTTTGAGTATAGCTTATTCTGGCTGCCGTTATAATGTGCAAAATTAAATATTGATTTTTTTTTCTATTTTTGAGTCTATCATACCCAGCAAAAAGGTTTCGGGTTCAAGTTTTAGTTCTTGTTTAGTTATATTTAGAATCCAATTATTGATATTTTTCCAAAACTTCTGAACATACGGACATGTCCACTCTTCTCTTCTCTTCTCTTCTCTTCCATTCCATTCCATTCCATTCCATTCCATTCCATTCCATTCCATTCCATTCTATTCTATTCTATTCTATTCTATTCTATTCTATTCTATTCTATTCCTATTCTATTCTATTCTACTGTACTTTACTCTACTCTACTCTATTCCATTCCATTCCATTCCATTCCACTTCTTTGGATTTTTCTATGCTCTGGCTGCAACAGTCATAAGTCCATTCCAGTTGCCAAGCTTCTGAATTATGATCATGTGACTCTGGGGAAGCTGCAACAGTTTGTTTAAGTGTGAAAAACATTTACAAGTCACTTTTTTCCACTACTGCTGGAACGTCAAATGAACTTAAATGAACTGTTCCATAAATGTAGCTTAATATCATGTCAGCGTCGAATCACTTGAGAAAGGATAGGTGATCAGGACTTTCTTGAAGTTCCTCCCAATTGATTTTTGATCAACCAGTCAAGCACCTCACCCCTGAGTGGTTGTTGTTTATTTTTTTTAACACAGATTGGATTTTATCCGATAACAATAAAATGTTGGTTCTTAAACGAAGATTTTACCCTGTCTATTTTTATTTTTAAATTAAGTGGCTCCAGCTCCTCTCTCTCAGAAACTTGGGGGAAAAAAAGAAAAATGCAATTTTTCAGCTGCTCAGCCAAACCTTCTCTGGTTTCTTCACTCACCAGGAAGGGCAGGGTAATATGCACTAATTATTTTCATATGTCCGGATTCTGTCGACATCCTCCGAGTTATTTCAAACCACAAAATAAATATCTCCCCAAAGGATATACCAAGCAGTACTGTAATCAAGGTGGAAAAGAAAGAGACTTAAAAGGGGAGCTTATTTATTTCTTTATTCATGGCATTTTTTGTGCCATTCTGTAACCCCATCTTTAAAGTGGCTTGCAAGAAGATGAAAAGTAGTTTCTTTACCTGTAAAGTTTCTTGCAGTTTTGTCCCCGTGAATTACTCCTTTCGTCTCCACTGAAGTGCAGAAGAGTTCGTCAATTAATGACCAAATGATGGTTTAAAAAATAAAATAAAACTTCATTCAGAAAATGCTAGTTGTCATTGAAGAGCAGATCAAGAAATATGAAGCCAAGCCATTTATGTCAATCAATCAATCAGAATAGATCTGGAAGGGACCTTGGAGGTCTTCTAGTCCAAGTCCCTTGCTCAAGCAGGAGATCCTATTCCATTTCAGACAAGTGACTGTCCAGTCTCTTTTTTAAAAACCTCCAGTGATGGAAGCACCCACAACTTCTGGAGGGAAGCTGTAAATGGTCATCACTATTTGGAAGTTTCTCCTTAATTCCAGGTTGCTTCTTTCCTTGATGAGTTTCCATCAAAAGTTACATTCTCTGAATAAACTCAGATTCACAGCTTGGGCATTTCCCAAGATTCTGCCCTAAACCTGGACATTCAGATCTCAATGATGGTGAGATGTGTGTTTATGTAGTGTTGGATGGTGTGTCAGAAGAGCCCTGGTGGTGCCAGTGGTTAGAATGCAGGATTGCAGGTTAACTCTGCCAGCTGCCAACAGTTTGATCCTGATTGGCTCAAGGTTGACTCAGCCTTCTATCCTTCCAAGTTTGGTAAAATGAGGACCCAGATTGTTGGGGGGACCCAGATTGTCGTCCAACACATGGAAGCCACAGGTCATAACATCAACTTCAATGGCACCAAAACCCTAGCCACCATAGAAAATCCCAGCCACAGAATCATCAGAGAAGCCATAGAGATTGAAAAAAGACCAGAAAGCATGAACAAAAGAGATGATTCCACCAGGCTGTCAATCATTTGGAAGCCTGCACTCACAAACAAAAATATCTCCACACCACAAGCCAGGCAAACACCTGGGCACAAACAGATCCCCCCTGATACCTCCAGCTCAAACACACCCCAACCAGGCACCCAGATGAAACCCAGCTTCCTAACTAATGATAGCCGTCCATTTACCCGAAGCCAAGCTGCACTAAAGGCCTCCAATAAAGTAACACAATGTTGCCAGCCAATCAAGATACAAAAAGAGCCCCCCCCCAAAAAAAATCAGACAGAAGATATTAGTAGCAGAACACAGCAAACTCCAAGACCAATAAACACAGACCAAGACTCTCAACCAATCAGGAGGAAGAAAAAACCATTCTGACACAGCAATAGGCTGCCCCATATTTAAATCTGAAACCACTGGAAAAGTCTGACTCACAGACAAACACCATACAGAAGCCTGATGATGGCAGATGAGATTCTGCTGAAATGTTGCTACAACTTTAAAAGCATCACTATTATGACGTGGGAAAATACCCGAACAAAGCTGAATGCCAGACATATATATAAATTTCCCTCTTTTCTAATCTAATAGTGATCAAAACTGAGCATAGCCATTTTGCAAAAGTTATCTATTCTGCCTTATGTCATGCCCCTATTGGAGTCTGACTCGGAGAGGGAAGCTGAACAGCTAATAGGGAGTGGGAATATGGCTCTGTTGGCTGTGGAGGAAACTGGAGAAGGGCAAAGTCCAGCTGGGCAGAGCAGGGAAGAGGTAGAACAAGGGAGAGGTAGAACAAGGGAGAGAGAATTCAGAGGAAGACCCAGGCCCACCCCTTCTTCATCCTAGAGCACACAGAGAAGAACATGACTTGCGTGGCTTACAAGGGAGGAAAGAGCCCTAAGTCCCTTCATTAACTGCAGCTGGGAACACAGTGTATAAAAAAGGAAGCTGTGCACAGCAAGCTGTTGGGAGCAAACGTGAATTTATCTGGTATTGTCGTGGCTTATCTGTGTTCCCAGCGTCTTCCCAACTGTGTGTGTTTTGCTGGGCTTTCAAGCCTGAAATTCCTTCTTTTTCCCTGTTAAGTTAACTATCTCAGCTTGGTTTGTTTGGATTTTAAATTATAGTTTGTGTGTACCTTGTTTTGGACTGAATTTTCTTTAATTAAGGGCTGTTCCTGGGATAGTTTTTGTCCAGCCCAAAGGTAACCAGGACATTGGGGGCAAAGGTGGAGATAATAAAGGGACTCCTACTGATTATCTGACTGTGTTGCCTTTGTGTCACGTCCCTTTGGGTCATCACACCTTAACTGTTTGTTTCGTGCAACAGTGATGCCTATTTTTGCCATTTTCTTCCTGTAAGAGCTAAATAGTTCAATCTCATTGCTTTGTTTCAAAAGTTGCAGCGAGATTCATGGTTCATTTGCATTTAGTCAGGAAAGTTGCAGTAATTTCTATGAGAAAAATAAGACTACAGGTACAGACTTACAAGAGTTCCCTGCAGTGAGCATTCAAAGTTCCAGCAGCACTGAAAAAAATGAGTTATGACCATTTTTTCACACTTATGACCACTGCAGCATTCCCACAGTCACATGATCAAAATTCAGAGGCTTGGCAACTGATTCATTTTTATGATGGTTGAAGTATCCTAGGCAGTGTTGTGATTCAACTGGTATAACAACCAGTTCGGTGAGTACGTGTGCACCAAATGCACACTTTGTGCATGTGCTCAGCATTTTAAAAAGCTCATGTTCAACTCTAATACTTACCTTCTACTGTTTGGCCCGGTGAGCCAAACAGTTGAGGCATGGTAAATGCTTACTGGACCTACTGGTTTGCTTGAACTGGTCCAAACCAGTAAAATCCCACCATTGGTTCTGGGATCACTTGATCCCCTTTTTATGATCTTCTGACAAGCCAAGTCCATGGGGAAGCCAGATTTGCTTAACAGCTATGTTACTCACTTAACAGTGGCAATGATTCACTTAACAACTGTGGCAAGAAAGGTCATAAAATGGAACAAACATTTACTAGCAATTCAGAGCTGCCATAAGGCAAGAACTGTGAAGGCAAAAGGGGCAATTTGGGAGTAAGGCTTGAAGGTGATTGGCCCTCCCATAAGACATAGAGGAGCAAAGGGACAGGAGCCTTTGCAGGAAGCAACTTTGTTCACTCTGTTCGGATTAAACCTTGAAGCTCTGTGTGGACTTTGGACTCCGTTTGGCTCTCTACAGTTAATTTGGCATTTTAGTTGTTGGCAGCAATTCAAAGGAGAGAAAGGTGGGTGCTTATCCCGAGAGACTGTTTGGGACTCATTATGGGCTGGGAATGAGCAGAATTCCCAGCTATTAAAATAAAAAGAGGGTTGTTTGAACTAAGCATGTGATTAATTATGGTCTCAGGAAGCCTTGATCAGAACCCTCAGAAGGACAGAAGGCTGAGTCAACCTTGAGCCTGGTGGGATTTGAACTGCCAAATTGCAGGCAGCTGGCAGTCAGCAGAAGTGGCCTGCAGTACAGCATTCTAACCACTGCACCACCAAGGAAATCCTGGCTTAGTCTAAATATAAGCTTGAATTTTGGGGTGTCTAGACAAAGGTCTTTGGTTGAGGTCTCCTTTCTTCTTTGAGCCATGAAACAAGGCAAGAAGCTACCATTAATGGTTTATCATTATATCTAACTTAGGAAGTTGGATGAGTCACAATGAATCCTACCTTGTTTAGAAAGCATTTATGAAAATTCTCCATTTCACTGTGATTTCTCGGTTCTCTGCTTTTCATAAAAGACTAAAACGGGTGCAGAAGGGATACAGATGCTTGCACAAACCCAGTTTATCATTGTTCAGTTCTAGTTAAAGTTAATGAATGAATGGAGAAGAACAACTATAGACACAGATTGGAATAAGATGATTACATATCTTTCTCCTAAAGCCAAAAATGATTCCCTGACTATATATATGCAGAAGAAGTCTGTAAAAAAGGAACTGCATGTGCTGTTGTTGTGCAATCAACATTATTCAAAAGCACAATCAGTATCTCTCAGAGTTTGAAGCTAGTATATATATATGGCAATTACTTCCTTATTTTTATTTAGCTGCAGCTGTTATGATCAGATAAGGATGTTTTTTTTCCCCAATCTTTAGATCAGGATGTTTACTAAAAGGATGTTTTTTAAAAACTGGAAGGAAGGGTTATTCATTTTATTTTATATATACATGCATTTTTGATACATTAAAAGCATCTTAAAATAGAAGTACTCAACTGTGTGTGTGTGTGTGTGTGTGAAAGAGAGAGAGAGAGAGAGAGAGAGAGAGAGAGAGAGAGAGAACATATGTATATGTACCGTGTTTCCCCAAAAATACAACCTACCCTGAAAGTAAGTCCTAGCTTGATTTTTACATATGTACCCAATATAAGCCCTAACCCCCCCCAAATAATCCCTAATTAAGACCCCTCCCACTCCAGGATGCACAGGTAAACATTAAGCTAGGCTTGGGATGTGGGGTTGGAGCTGGCCTACTACTTACCTTTGGACAGTTGCAGCCAGGTCTCACATACGTCAGCCCATTTCTTTTGGCTTGCTTTCCTGAAAGCCTCTCTAGCCCATAAACAAAGCTCTGGATTGATCCTAGAGAGGCCTCAGGAAAGCTTTGCTGGCCTTGCTGGATGAAGAAGTTCCAGAAGGCCCCTGACAGTGAAAAAGAGGCTATCCACGCAAGTGGATGCGCGCAAGTGAGGTGAGTCAGTGGATGACATCCCCCCCAAAATAAGACCTGGTGCCTTTTTGTGGCAAAAAAAAAATAAGACGGGGTCTTATTTTGGGGAAACACGGTATATGTATATGTACAGTATGTGTGTGTGTGTATATATTTACATGTGGAGGCTTTCATCCTGCAGTGGATAGAGAATGGCTAAAATTATGGTGAAATATATATCATGAAGAGATGAAGAATGACACCAGACCCACACCCCTGAGAGCCACACAAGATGCCACCACCACACTTCCACGTAGAAAGCAGACTCACACCCACACAGAAGATGAAACATGACCACAGACCAGAAGCCGCACTGTGGCTGCATCACTACCCACTTCAAACCCCTCTGAGCCCTACATGAAGCGAACTGACCCCCACCATGAAGATGCAGCACGACCACGAACTCGAAGCCAAACAGCAAGATCACAGCTCACCAGCTCAAATCCCCCAGCAACGAAGACTAACCTGAGCACAACCAAGCCCCCACCGGAACAGAACACTCCTCCAGCCAATCAGAACACAGCCAAATCCCCAACCAATTAGAACACATCCCCACCCAATCAGAACACAGCCAAGCCCCCATCCAATCAAGTCACACCCCCACTAGCAGTTAAAAGGAAGAAGCAGCTGCAAGCTCACATCACTCTGAGAAGCACAGAGCTGAAGACGAAGCCTGAAGATGATGAATGAGACTTCATCGAAACGTTGCCTAGATAGTGCTTTTAAAGTTGTAGCAACATTTCAGCAGAATCTCATCTGCCATCATCAGGCTTCTGTAGATGATGGCAGATGAGATTCTGCTGAAACGTTGCTACAACTTTAAATGCACCACTACTATGACATGGGAAAATATCCGAACAAAGCTGAATGCCATGCATGTAAGTACCCGCGAAAACTTAAGAAAACATATATGTGTGTGTGTGTGTTTTCTGAGGTTCTCGTGGGTATTTGTATGTGGATCTTTGGTTATTCGGGTTTTTTCCTGCGTAAGATTGGACGTATCTAGGCAACGTTTCGATGAAGTCTCATTCATCATCTTCAGGCTTGTGTCTTCGGCTCTGTGCTTCTCAGAGTGAAGCTCTGAGAAATCTTTGAGAAGCACAGAGCCGAAGATACATGATGAATGAGACTTCATTGAAACGTTGCCTAGATACTTCCAAACTTACGTGGGAGAAAACCCGAAGAACCAAAGATCCATATATATTTCGGCAGAATCTCATCTGCCATCATCAGGCTTCTGTATTTCAGTTTTAAATTTGAGGCTAGCCTACTGCTGTGCCAGAATGGCTTTTTCTTCATCCTGATTGGTTGGGATGCGAAGCCGAAAGCACCAGCCTGAAGATGGTGAGTGGGACCTCGTCAAAACATTGCCAAGATGCTCTCAATCTTACACGGGAAAAGACCTGAACACGCCAAGCCCTGCATAACTGTACCCCTGAAAATCTACAAACACATACACACACACACACACACATATATGTATGTATGTATGGATATATACATATATGCATATATGTATATATCCATATGTAAAGTATGTATGGTATTCAGCTTTGTTCGGGTATTTTCCCACATCATTATTTTTGTGCTTTTAAAGATGAACACTATACAGAAGCCTGATGATGGCAGATGAGATTCTGCCGAAACGTTGCTACACCTTTAAAAGCACAAATACAATGACCTGGGAAAATACCCGAACAAAGCTGAATACATATGTATGTATGTATGTATGTATGTATGTATGTATGTATGCATGCATGCATGCATGCATGCATATATATATGTGTGTGTGTGTGTGTGTGTGTGTGTGTGTGTGTATAGTTATAGGTATGAAAAGTATAGGTATTTGTACAGTATGTGTGTGTATGCATGTATATATGCATACAGTATATGTATATGAGTATATATGTACAGTATAAGTATATGAAAAGTTTAATGATGCTCCATCAATGTGTGTACATAACACATAAACCTCCCCCCCATTTTGGGCCTTCTGGGCCTCAGGCAAGCCTCCTGGGGGGGTTGGATTGCTCTCAGAAGTCTTCCATAGGGCTCAGGAAGGCAGAAAACTCAGCCTGGAGGGGATGTGCAGCACCCTCCTACACACACAGGCATGCTTCATTTGGGGGCTTTCTGGGCCTCAGGAAAGCTTCCTGGAAGGCATTTTTGCTCCCAGAAGGCTTCCTCAGAGCTCAGCAAGACAGAAAACTGAGCTGTTTTTCACAGTTTGTTTTGGGCACTTCCTGGGACCCAAGAAGGCAAAAGAAACCCTCACCCCTCCATTTTTTTTAAAATGGGCCTCAGGGAAGCCTCCTAGGCAAAGCAGTAAGAAAGTGAGGGGGATCCTGGCACAGCTGATCATAGGAACAGCTGATTGTCAGGAGGGGAAAAAAAAAGAAATAACTGAAGGAGTGACTGGGTGGGCTAGCATCAGACAGGTGGGGTGAATGAGCATCGGGTGGGTGGGGCAAGTGAGTGAGTGGCAACTGGGTGATCAGGTCAGGGGCATGGCCAGCCAGAAGTGACTACCAGTTTGGAGACTCACACCAAATCCTTGCTACCGGTTCACCTGAACCAGTGCGAACCGGCTGAATACCACCACTGGACTAGAACTCACTGTCTCCTGGTGATTGGCCCAATGTCATCTAGGTGGTTTTCATACCTAAGACAGGATTCACTGTCTCCTGGTGATTGATTCAAAGTCACCCAGACAGCTTTCATACTTAAGGCAGGACTACAACTCATAGACTCACATTTTCTAGCTTGATGCTTTAACCACTAGACCTGGCTCTCTACTGACTGGTTATCTACTAAAACATGCAGCCACCCTAGGTGGTTGTTAATACCCCAGTTAAGTCTGGAGCATGGGTGCGAATAATGGAGAAGAGCCGGTAGAAACAGTGAACTTCAAACTCTTTATTTACATGGTGTGACAGCTCAAACTGGAGGGCTGCTATAGCCTTCCTTATATAGGCAATTTATTAACTATTCAACCAATAGCAATCCTGGAGCGCTAGCTCCGTTAACCAATGAGAATGGCCTGTTAATGGCCAATCAGATGCTCCTGAACGGACCAATCCGATCCTGCCATTAACAGCCAATCAGAAGTGCAGGGCCAGAACCCTGCACTTGACTTCAAGCTCAAGATCACTTTATTTGGCATTATTCATTCACAACAACCCCCACCTCCTATTCCAATTAATTGGAGAAAAGAAGACAAGTACTTACTGACTTGTAAAGATTAAAATTTAATTGCGGGCGTGGTTTATTTAAAAAGTGATTTTTTTTTTTTTTTTTTGTTAGACAGAGAGCTGCATTCGGCTACGGTAGCTTCCAAAATAAGAAAGAGGCAGGGTGCCAATTTTATTTTTTTCCAACCACCGATTTTATTAACAGCCCTTTGTGAGCTCCAGTTCTCTCCTTAGGACAAAGAGAGAGAGAGAGAGATTTAATCTGATCTAAGATTTGAAGTAGCCAGGAGGAAAGAGAGGGTGATTGCGTGTTTCATGTGTGAGACAGTTTATAAGCCTCTCACCAACAAACAATTGTAATGTGTTAATAACCCGTTGGGTTTGTTAAGATCTCCTCAGATGGCTGAACAATGTAATTGGCCTTTTGATGTACGGGAGTTCAATCGTCTCTTGCTTGTGTCACGCTGGCATCGTTTTTTTCTACCAAAATGTCAATTTTGGAATCTCTATTTAAGGGTTCCCGGGAGATTAAAATGCTGTGGTATTATCTTCACTTTGGTTGGAGTGTCAATCACAAACTTCGGTCCATTGATTCAGCCACACTTAAATCACGTGACCATGGGGATGATAGTGTGAAAAACAGTCATAAAGTCACACAAGAAGTTAAAGAATAAGAATTGAGGAAGCTTCTTGGATAAGAAGTGAAATGTTTTCAAAGAAAGAACCAAGAAAGTCACCTTTGGAATGTTGGACATAAAAACGAGATTCTCAGAAAGAGAGCTGGAAAGTTTAAAGAAGAAAAGGCAGTTTACGTCATGGTGTAAGGATGTGATAGAAGCCAGCAAGGTTATAAAAATATGGAGTGAATGGTTATAAAAATATGGAATGACTTTCCTTTGGCCTTTTTTCTTATCTCATAGATTTAATTCCTTGAGCTGTTTCTTTCTTCCCTTCAGAGTTCTTGCATGGACAGGTATTTTCAAAGAACTAGGCAACTGTTCGGGTTATCATTGTTTTGAGAAAATATTTGTAATTTTTCTGTCCACTGAGCTGATAGTCACCATAAGCTATAAATAGATGCTATCTTGGAAATAAAGTCTTCTTAGGACAGGCAGGGATTATGAGGAAAAAGCTCAGCTAGAATTATTTTTTTCTGGGGCATTCCAATCAGGCCGATTTAATTATTACCCAATATGGTACCTTAATTAATTCTATCATTAAATGAAGCCATTTACAGGGCTGCTCACCTTATTCTTATGATTTTCAATGGTGAATACTCAAATATATACAGTATGTATGTATGTATGTATATGTGTGTATGTATATATATATGTGTGTGTGTGTGTGTGTGTGTATGTATGTCTGGCATTCAGCTTTGTTCGGGTATTTTCCCACGTCATTGTAGTAGTGCTTTTAAAGTTGTAGCAATGTTTCGGCAGAATCTCATCTGCCATCATCAGGCTTCTGTATAGTGTTCCTCTGTTCATCTATATTCAGTGTGCCAGAACCCAGTAAAACATTTTTTAGCATTAATAAAGGAGAATATTTGCAGCTTAGGGTTGACCTGAGAGGTCCTTGGTGCTATATTGAAATAGCAACCCTTCTTCCATAAATATTTCAAGAATTGTCTTTGATGCTATAAATAATAGGAACCTAGTTTATTCAATGTGAAGAATAAAAAAAGAAACAAATTCAGGGGGATTAGTAGACTTTTTGGAGGGGAATTTCATTGTTGATGAATTCAACTCCTTGATTAACTATCTTTAATTGTTATTAAATTCGCAATGACAATATGTTATACAAACTACAAATAATGCCAATGCACTATTTATCATTCTTACTGTAAGAATATGGAGTAGTCAGTACTCATGTAGATGGATTTGCATTATTAATTTGAAAAATTTAGAGCTATTAACAGAAATGTTAAAGAGCTTGTTGCTGGGGGGAAAAAATCTGTCACTCTCAATGGAAATTAAGATTTTTACCTATCAATGGCTGCCAAAAATGGGAAGGCCTGCCCTTGAGATAAAAGATGATAATAAATGTTAAGATAAAAGAAAAATGTATGTACATAATCCAGTTTGAACAGCCTTTGTTCTTTATTTTGGTTGTGTTGGAAAATTTGCTGCAACCTTGTGCATGTTATGTTGCCTTACTTTCCTAAGTGGTAAATATATAGAACTTATACAGAACCAAATTATTTCCTCAGCCTTTGTGTAGTAGACCCTTCTGTGCAATACTGTTATACAGCATATAACCCATGCCTTTGATCAAATTAATTAATGTTGACAAAAGAAGGGATCACTGTATAAACAAAAGATGCAGAAATGCAATTACCACAGAGAGACTGAATTTAATTTAATTTTCCTTGAATGTACTGGGTACGATTTTAATTGTGAATTAAAATCAATAGGTTTGGATGCTTCTAAGAGTAAGCAAGGCTAATTTCCACTCTCCCTTTTCCCCCTTCCAAAAAAAGGGAATAATTAGCTTTGGGAAGCAAAGATTTATAGGTAAGAAAAGGGCTGTGTTTCATACCTGGTGCCTAAACTTTATTTTAGAATCAAAATCTAAAAGATAGAAAAGTGTAAGGTTATATACAGTTGACATGAAACAACTTTGTTGAAATTAGGTGCCATCCAGATAGGTAAACTCCCAGCGTTTTTTAGAAGTGGCTAAATTTCAAATTAAAATCAATAGATTTAGATGCTCCTAAGAGTAAGCAAGGCTAACTTCCACTCTCCCTTTCCCCCTTCCAAAAAAGGAATAATTATCTTTGGGAAGCAAAGATTTATAGGTAAGAAAAAGTCTTTGTTTTTTACCTAAACTTTATTTTAGAATCAAAGTCTAAAAGATAGTAGAAACCAATTACAATGTACAATAGTTCATGTAGTGACTGTGCAAAATTTCAACGGCACTGAAAAAGGGTGAGTTATGACCATGTTTCACCCTTACAACCTTTGTAGCATCCCCATAATCACGTGATCCAAATTCAGGCCCTTGGGAACTGGTTCATGCTTACAACCATTGCTTTTTCCCAGGGTCACGGGATCTTCTTTTGCGACCTTTTCACAAGCAAAATCCACAAGGAAGCCAGATTCACTCCACAACTGGGCTTGTAAGTTATCAGCTGCCTGTGATTCGCTTAACAACTGGGTCAAGAAAGGTTGTAAGATGGGGCAAAACTCACTTAACACATGTCTTGCTTAACAACAGAAATTTTGGGCTCCATTAGACTACTTGTATTTAAATGTCTTGGTGAATCTTTCAACCAGTCCAAAGCACTGCAAAATAGAATAATAACAGGGTAACAGGGCTGGAAGGGACCTTAAAGGTCTTCTAGTCCAACCCCCTGCTCAAGCAGGAGACCCTATCCCTTTCCAGACAAATGGCTGTCCAGTGTAAATCCAAATCAACATACCATGTTGTTAACAATAAATGAGTGCTGTAGGAATACAGATAAAGGACTGGGATTAAGCCATAGACAGAGATTATTGCACTAATATTACACATACTGCAGAGGTGGTATTCAGTCTGACCAGTTCTGGACAACCGGTAGTGGAAATCCCACCTCTGACTGGAGATTTTACAGTATCCTTCCCCTGCTACGCCCACCAAGCCACGCCCACAGAACCAGTAGTAAAATAAAAATTGAATCCCACCACTGACATACTGACAAATACCTCCATACTATCTGTAGAAACACTTTTCTTAATTGCAACGGTCCTTTTTGTCCTATTAAAAACTTACATTATTTATAGGTGCTCGTTATCGTCCATATGTGGCCGTTGTGAAGGATCATTAGAGGATTTGGAGAAAAAAAGGCTCATTCAGAGGTTAATCTGCTTTATCTCTGTGATACATTTGAGCCAGTGGTGAGTTGGATGGAAGCCAAGCCATGAATCTGAGCGAGGATACCACGAACATTTTGTGGGTAGACAATTTCAAAGATGCAGGATTTGACTAGCCTACGTCTTCTCAACAGAGTTGTCAGGGATATTGTCAGGGGTGGGCTGCTGGGGGTTTGCAGGGGTTTGGGAGAGCCCCTAGATAAGATTCTACACAGTTTGGAGAACCCTCAAATCCCATTCCTGGCTGGCTCCACCCACCCTGCCCCGCCCCTCTCAGGACTCCCCAGGTGGCCCCTTTTGGATGCAGGTAAGTGCAAGGCATGTGTGGAGTCTCGGGGAGGGTGAAAAACGGGCCTCCCAGAATTTTGGGAAGCCCAGAAACAGGCCCGTTTCCAGCTTCCAGAGAGCTTCCGGAGCCCAGGGAGGCCATTTTCACCCTCCTGGAGGCTTGAGGAAAGCCTCCGGAGCCCAGGGAGGGCAAAAACGCCCCCTCCCCACCATGGTGCAGGAGGCTGACTAGGCCACGCCCACCATGGCCATATCCACCCAGCAACCAAGCAGAGAACTCATTGCTAAAATTTTTGAAGCTCAAATTGGTTTGACTTGTTCCATCACTACAAATATGGAAGGATGTTTTTCAGCTGTGCCAAGACTAGAGGAATGGAAGGAACAAATATGGAAGGATGTTTTTCAGCTGTGCCAAGACTAGAGGGTTTCCATCACACATAACTCTCTCTCTGTCTCTCCTCTCCTCTCCTCTCTCCTCTCTCTCTACCTCTTTCTATCTCTCCATCTCTTTACCTCTTTGTCTCTCTATTTCTCTGTATCCATCTCTCTGTATCTGTCACTCTATATCTATCTCTGTATTTCTCTGTCTCTCTCCCTACCATCCATCCATCCATCCATCCATCCATCCATCCATCCATCCATCCATCATCTTGTTGTTAGTTTCGAAGTCATGTCCAACCCATCGCGAACCCATGGACAACGTTCCTCCAGGCCTTCCTGTCCTTTACCATCCCCCAGAGTCCATTTAAGCTCATGCTGACTGTTTCAGTGACTCCATCCAATCACCCCATTCTCTGTCGTGCCCTTCTTCTTCTTTTCCTTCAATCTTTCTCAGCATTCGGCTCTTCTCCAATAAGTCTTTTCTTCTCATGAGGTGGCCAAAGTCTTTGAGTTTCCTCTTCAGGATCGGGCCTTCTAAAGAGCAGTCAGGGTTGATCTCCTCTAGGACTGACCAGTTGAATGGCCTTGCAGTCCAAGGGACTCACTCTCTCCAACACCAGAGTTCAAAGGTCTCCATTCTTTGGCGCTCAGCCTTCCTTATGGTCCAACTTTCCCAGCCATACATTGCAACTGGGAAAACCATAGCCCTGACTCTATGCACTTTTGATGTCTCTGCTTTTTAGTATGCTGTCTAGATTTGCCATAGCTTTCCTCCCCAGGAGCAAGTGTTTTAATTTCTTGGCTGTAGTCCCCATCTGCAGTAACCTTGGAGCCCAGGAAAATAAAATCTGTCATCTATCATCCATGTAATCTATCATATCTGTCTGTCTGCCTGCCTGCCTGCCTGCCTGCCTGCCTGTCTATCTCTTCCTTTATTATCTATCTTATTTCTCCATCACTATTTTTCTCTCTCTTTCTCCCTCTCTGTCTCTCCCTCCCTCCCTCTATCTGTATCTCAATTTTTTTAGAGACTACACCGCAAATAATGACTGGGTCTAAGGATTTACAGAACGTTAACATAAATCACTTCAGTAATCTTTTCAACATTATCTTGTAAAGTTGATGGCAAAATTTCAGATGGAGTGGTAAAGCTGAAAGACTATTTCTTGCTTAAGGCTACTTGGTGAGCAGATAGAGATGTTTGAAACTGGAGACAAGTTTGAGAGTGATGCCTAACAAGCTTTTTTCTGGTCTCTCCTAAGCAGCTGTGAATCAAGCTGTGGGAGTAAATAGAGTTTCAGTTTGGGAAAAGGTTGGCTTATCATTTTGGAATAGAGAAAAATGTGCATGTGGGCTCCGAGACTGCCGTTACTGGATAAAGCTCTAAAAACTACTCTGTATACAAATCTTTTATTAGGAAATAAAATAAGATGCATAAAACTAAGGTACGTAATAAAATGAGGTAAGACGTATGAGATAAGACATAGGAAGCCAAAGAACAGGATCTGTGATTTCACAAGAGAGAAAATACTGTTTCTAAAAAAATCCCCACTAAATCTTCTAAAGTATGCTTTAATGTACTGTGTAGCTGACCTTTCGCATTTAAATTAAGTTGTCAGTGTTTTGGCTCCTTTCCATTATTTTACTCGTAATCATAAATACAACACATTTGGGACTTCTGAAGATGAAGGATGAAAGGGGATATCACTCTGCCAAATTCATTACTAAGTCCGAGTCATTGAAATTGGGAGCATTTTCCTATGAGTTTCCCTGATGCACAAATACAATTAAAAAACCACTTTCAAAATATTATACAGTATATTTGAAAAACTAGTGTACTAATGCTGATGGATTTCAGATAGATAGATAGGTAGGTAGGTAGGTAGGGAGGGAGGGAGGGAGGGAGAGAGAGAGAGAGAGAGAGAATTAGGATATAGAAAGATACAGATTGATGATAGAACAGAACAGAGCAGAACAGAACAGAACAGAATAGAATAGAGTGGAGTGGAATAGAATTAGAATGGGATGGGATGGAATGGAATAGAATAGAATAGAATAGAATAGAATAGAATAGAATAGAATAGAAATAGATTAACAGAGTTGAAGGAATCTTGGAGGTCTTCTAGTCCAACCCGCTAGCTAGATGGATGGATGGATGGATTTGTGGGCGGGTGGATTGAAAGGGTGGAGTGGACAGACAGACATACAATATTCTTGTGTAGAAACATAACTGCAGTATTGGGATGATTGATTCATTGACCAAATTCAAGTATTTTTGTTTCTTTTCCTTCACTGTAGTACTTTGTCTCAGCATATGCTGTCAAACTTT
This sequence comes from Hydrophis major, assembly GCA_033807585.1. Classification (NCBI taxonomy): domain Eukaryota; kingdom Metazoa; phylum Chordata; class Lepidosauria; order Squamata; family Elapidae; genus Hydrophis; species Hydrophis major. Next base: position 153,796,305 of record CM066331.1, on the reverse strand, counting down.
GGAAGAGATGTAGTGTTATCACTACAAATGGTTATCCAATCTCTTCTTTAAAACCTCCAGTATTGGAGCACCCACAACTTCTAGGGGCAAGTTGTTCCACTGATTGATTGTCCTCACTGTCAGGAAATCTCTCCTTAGTTCTAGGTTGCTTCTCTCCTTGATTAGTTTCCATTCATTTCTTCTTGTCTTGCCTTCTGGTGCTTTGGAGAATAGCTTGACTCCCTCTTCTTTGGGACAGCCCCTCAAATATTGGAACACTGCTATCATATCACCCCTAGTTCTTCTTTACTCTAGAATCAAAATACCCAAAACCTGGAACTGTTTTTCATACGTTTTAGCCTCCAGCCCCCTGTCAATCATCTTTGTTACCCTTTCCTCCCTCCCTCCCTCCCTCCTTTATTCCCTTTCTCATTCTACCTGATGGTGCTGTGCTTAGAATTCCATCATTGCATTCTACTCACAGTCTGGAGTTTGATTCTGACTGGCTTTAGATTGGCTCAGTTTTCTGTCTTTCTGAGGTTGGTAAAATGAGGACTCAGATTGTTGGGGGACTCTGTAAACCACTTACTGAGAGCTATAAAGCACTGTGAAGCGGTATATAAGTTTAAATTCTATTGTTATTGGGTAGTGGTCCAAAACTAGAGTGTTTTTTTCTGATGCTGCCAGCTGTTATCTGCTGGGGTGGTTTTTCAGTGTGAAATGGTTCCCCAGCTACTAAATACACCCTCGGTGTTGCAATGATTGTTTATCCTCTGTATATGACAGTCTTTGGCTGAATGCTAGTATAACTACTTATTATGCCTGGAGCTGCTTTCAACAGTTCCATGCAGGCAGAATCCAAGCAGCAAAGTGACTTAGATCCTGGAGGATCTAAATTACAAAGGACCTTGATCTATTTTCTTTAGCTCATCCTTTTTTTAGATAATGTCCAGATGTCCCAGACGTTATGTAAAATGACGAATTCTGGTGTCTGCAGTTCCAACTACTTTGAAGAATAACCAGGCTGTGCGTGCTTTTACTCAGGGACAGAGAAGTTAGCTTTTAAAATTATTTTGAAAGTACTCTTTGACTTGGCAGGAAAAGAGTTAAAAAGATTTAATGTTACGCACTAATGAGCTCCATTCTTACAATTCTATATTTGATTTTAAAAACTATTGAAAGTGCTTAAAACACTGGGGTTTTTTTCCTTTAATGATGTTCCACCAACCTTGCTTATGTTTCTCCAACTTCATTAAATGTGACTGGGGGATATAGATTATTTTGGATTATGAGAGAGTTGTTACAAAATTGGTTAATCGTTACAGTTCCAGTATAGCAATCCAACATAAAATCTTTGCCAATGAATGATTGCTTTACCTTAAACAGATTAAACAGATAATCAGAGTTGGAAGGGTCCTTGTAGGTCATCTAATCCAACCTTCTGCCCAAGCAGGAGACTCTGCACTATTTCTGACAGATGGGAGTCCAATCTCTTCTTGAATCTCTCCTTGTTCAATTTCCATCCATTATTTCTTGTCTGGCCTTTGGGTGCTTTGGAAAATAGCTGGATTCCTTCCTCTCTGTGGCAGTCACTCAAGTATTAGAAGGCTGCTCTCCTGTCTCCCCTGGTCTTTCTCTTCACTAGAGTAGCCAGGCCCAGTTCCTGCAACCGTTCTTCATATGTTTTAGCCTCCAGTCCCCTAATCATCCTGGTTGCTCTTCTCTGTCCTTTTGTCTCGAGTCTCAACATCTTTTTTATAGTGTGGTGACCAAAACTGGATGCAGTACTCTAGGTGTGGCCTTATTAAGGCTTTATGGAGTGGTATTGGTACCTTCTAATAACACTGCCTTTAAGCTTCCAATACATTATTCCTTGTTTCCAATGCATTATTTTATACCACTATTGTTATAAAATGTTATTATATTTTATTATAAATTTAAAATACAAGAATATCATTCCTACCAAGATTTTATGAATTTCCTAGGGCAGGGGTATCAGAATCAAGGCAGGGTGCTTAAATCTGGTCCATGGGGCCAGCCTGGAAATATCAAGACCCTGGTGCCTCTGCCAGCCAAAAATGGGCCATTCAGATGCCTCGTGAAGCCCTCACATGGCCCATTTTTTTCTCCCTGGCCTCCAGCAGAATTCTGCCAGCCAAAAATGGGCCCTGCAGGGGCCCCATTAGCCCCCCCCCCCCATGGCTCAGTTTCAGCCTCCCTGGCCTCCAGAAGCACTCTGCTGGCCAAAAATGGGCCATGCCAGAAACCAGAAGTGCAGCTGGCAATGGCGCAGTTGCCCACAGAAAGGGCTCTGCGTGCCACCTCTGGCACGTGCGCCATAGGCTCACCATCACAGCTCTAGAAAGAGTGCAGAGAAGAGCAACAAAGATGATTAGGGGCAGGGATGGGATTCAAATTTTTTTACAACCAGTTCTGTGGGCATGGCTTAGGTGGTGGGCGTGGCTTGGTGGTCATGTTATTGGCTGGATGTGGCCAACTCAGTATCACTCATGCATCTCCTTGTCTGGCCTCTCATGACTGTGGGGATGCTGCAACAGTCATACGTGTGAAAAACAGTCATAAGTTACTTTTTTCAGTGCCATTGTAACTTTGAATGGTCACTCCACACAAGCAAAGTACCAGCAAAGGAGGGGAAAAAAACCTCCAGAGATGTTCCTGAGACAGGAAGTCTAGTCCTGCCAAGAATGTAATAAGGGTTAACAGAGAGGCAATTTCTGAAAGCAATACCAGAATGTTCCCTTCCTGTCTTCCTTACAGGATTAGGCCAGTAATTTCTTCTAACAACCGGTTCTCCAAACTGCTTAGAATGTTAACAACTGGTTCTAGAGAATAGATGCAAACTGGTAGAATCCCACCCCTGATTAGGGGGCTGGAGGCTAAAACATAAAGAATGGTTGCTGGAATTGGGTATGTATAGTTTGATTAAAAGAAGGACTAGGGGGGACATGATAGCAGTATTCCAGTATCTCGGGGGTTGCCCCAAAGAAGAAGGAGTCAAGCTATTCTCCAAAGAACCTGAAGGCAGAACAAGAAGCAATGGGTGGAAATGAATCAAGGAGAGAAGCAACCTAGAACTAAGGAGAAATTTCCTGACAGGGAGAACAATTAATCAATGGAACAACTTGCCTCCAAAAGTTGTGAGTGCTCCATCACAAGAAGATTTTAAGAAGAGATTGGACAGCAATTTATCTGAAATGGTGTAGTGTTTCCTGCCTAAGCAGGGGGTTGGACTAGAAGACCTCCAAGGTTCCTTCAAACTCTATTATTCTATTCTATTCTAAATTCCGGTGCCTTGGAGAATAGGTTGACCCCCTCTTCTCTGGGGCAACCCCTCAAATATTGGAACAGTGCTACCATGTCCTTCTTTTCCTCCCCATATCCTACAACCATTCTTCATATGTTTTAGCTTCTAGTTTGTCTAGTCTTAGTCTCCGGTCCATAATGCTTTGGAAAATAAGCCTCTTAAAGGTATTAGGTTAAGGTTCCCCTCACACATATGTGCTAGTCATTTCCGGCTCTAGGGGGCAGTGCTTATCTCTGTTACAAAGCCAAAGAGGCAGCTTGGTCCGAAGACGTCCCTGTGGTCATGTGGCTGGCAGGACTAAATGCCGAAGGTGCACGGAACACTGTTCCCTTCCCACCAAAGGGGTCCCTATTTTTCTACTTGCATTTTTTACATTCTTTCGAGCTGCTAGTTTGCCAGAAAGCTGGGACAAGTAATGTCACGTGGCGCAAGGGGTTCAAATCGCCGAACTGCTGACCTTTCTGATTGACAAGCTCAGCGTCTTAGCCACTGAGCCACTGCATCCCCGTGCCTCTTAACAAGTCACTAATATGCAGAATTATCAAGGTCTTTGCAATATGGATGTAGTCCTTGTGTGCTTTCAGGACTGGAGCGAATAAAACTAAAGAATAATGTTCTCCTTCTCTTCCATTTCTCACACTTTAAGCCTTACATTAGATAAATTCTTTGAGTGAGGGATCCTTCGTGCTCTCTGAGCTTTCTTGTTTTCTTGCAGCAGTTTCATTAGCCAAACTAGGTAACATCATCCATGCTAGGGATCCTTTGAGTCTTCCTTTAAATAAATGCTAACTTTATCTGTTAGGAGTCCTGAACAATGAACTCATTTTGTACTCTAAAGGAAGTTTTCGGACTCTGCCTTTGAACGTGACTTTCATTCCAGCCACAGCCTTAGTGAACACATGAAACTCAATGATATACTCTTAAACTGACCTTCCTTCAGCATGTCCTTGAAGTATCTCCAAATAGCTGGCTACTTGAAGTTATGCCTAACCCTCAATTAGTGTACTTGTCCTTTTTTTTTGCCACTGCTTGAATCAGACAGGAAGCATGCTCTGTTTTATACTCCTGCAATGTTGAGGCTAAAGATCAATTCTGCCCTGGATGGGATCATCAGTTCACCATCAGGAAGGAAAGCACTACATTTGCTTAGATTTCTGTCATATTTTTCTATAGAAGAAGGTGGGAAGGAGCTGCTGTAAATTTCTGTAATTTCTGCTGTAATTTTCATTAATAATTCATCCCAATTTATTTTTTAAAAAAATATATAAAATAGCACAAGACTCTCTGAACCAAATATTTTATACTAGAGTTATTTTAGTTTGATTTTATTTTATTTGTTCAGTTTGGATAATCCTTGACTCAAACCAGATCCTACCAAGTTTCAGATTTGGGTTTTAGAATCTGTGATACATAAATGATTGAGAGAAAAACCTGAAGCAGACAAGAAAATTATACATTTCTTTGTGCCCTGTTTATTTGTTTTCAATGAGATTGAATCTTTCAGGATCACTCCTTCAAATTGCATTACTGTTTTTCCCCCTGTGTTATTGCCTCCAATATCAATTTGTTTTTTTATGTTTTCATGCAACTTGCAATTGCATCATGTGACAGATTTCTGTGGGAATACATTTTGTTGGAATGTATTTTTATGCAACAACTAATAGAACTGAATACAGTAGTATTCAACCAGCAGATGGCAGTGCTTGAAAGTTTGGATCTATGGTTTATAATCTATGTTCTTTTGTACTAAATAGAGTTTCCTACTTCCTGCTGCAGTTAAGCAGTAAAGCACATGGTGACTGTACCCTTATTTTGTCTGTGATGCTACATATAAACATAATTTCTCTAACATTTTCTGTTTCATTTGGAGCATTCTAAATCTACAAACTATATCTATACCTGATCCTAATCTCTCCAATCTACCCTCTCAACTCATTGGGAAAAGCAGCTTCCTTTCACACATGACAGGGAATATTCTTATTATCCAACATGCCTTTTCAATTTTCATACACTGTACCAAGGAGAGAGAAATTTATGGTAGCATCTCAGAAGGAAGTTCTAACCTTCATGCACATATCATTCATTTCCTGAAAACATCACTAGCTTCTGATCCAGATATATGAGTTTTCATTTGGAAATATTCCCAGAAAATTAGAAAAAAAAACAATTTCAGTTCAGTCAATCACAAAGGAACATTTGACAAATGGTCATAAATGCAAAGCATAAAGGAGGTTATGATAGGTTTCACAAAATAATGGAGCTGGAACAACATCTAAGGATTTAGGATCAGTATTTTTTTATCAGGAAATAATGAATCCATAAACAAAGAATTTTAACCAGACTGTTTCTAAGGTAAAGGTTCCCCTCAAACATACACTGTCTGAAGATGACTCCATGGTCATGTGACCAGCATGACTAAACACTGAAGTGGCATGGAACACTTTTACCTTCCCACCAAAGGGATCCCTATTTTTCTATTTGCATTTTTTATCTGCTTTCGAACTGCTAGGTTGGCAGAAGCTGGGACAAGTAATGGGAACTCACTCCATTACGCGGCACTAGGGATTCGAACTGCTGAACTGCCGACCTTTCATTCTTATCTAGAAAACATTTATTCAAATCCTCTTGTGTTTCCTTCTCCTTCCTACCTTATATAACAGGTTTTCTGCTTCTATTCAGTTGTCTTAAATCAATTTTTTTGTAACAGATTTACTACCGAGGGTATTTTTCACTGATTGTGTGAGACCACTTAAAGATTATTTGTCTTTTTTAACATGACTTACTACCTTCAGTTGAGTACTTTTAGCCAATGAATTTGGGTATAAAGAACATTAATATGCATGGCACAGTGTGGCATCTGAATAACAGAACTAATTGTTCTTATTTAAAATTAAATATAGTCTCAAACAGTGAAGTAACATTGCTTTATTCCATCTCTTTAAAGAGCCCTCATCTTAGCTTTGCTTATACAGGTAATCCTTGACCTGAAACCATTTGTTTAGTGACTGTACAAAGTTATGATGACACTGAAAAAAAGTAATTTATGATTATGACCTTTGTAGCATCCCACTCGTATTTATGACAATTGCAGTGGCCTTCTGACAAGCCAAGTCAAAAGGGGAAGCAGGTTTGCTGAATGACCGCTTCACCCACTTAACAACTGGAGAAATTTGCCTAGCGATTGTGGGAAAAAATAGTAATAAAAGAGGGCAAAAATCACTTAGAAACTGCCTTGTGTGGCAATGTAAATGTTGGTCATAGGACTACCATCTCTGGGTTCATACATGGTCTCCAAAGTCCCTTCCCACTTTGTTATTCTGCTACTATGTTCTACAGGTGGATTTTGAGGGAAATAAGGAAATATTTTCCCATAACCAGGGGAAAGAAAAAAAGAAAGGGGGGGAGGGAGAGGGGAAGGAAGAAAAGAAAGGAAGGAAGGAAAAAGAAAGAAAGAAAGAAAGAAAGAAAGAAAGAAAGAAAGAAAGAAAGAAAGAAAGAAAGAAAGAAAGAAAAAGAAAGAAAAAGAAAGAAAGAAAGAAAGAAAGAAAGAAAGAAAGAAAGAAAGAAAGAAAGAAAGAAAGAAAGAAAGAAAGAAAGAAAGAAAGAAAGAAAGAAAGAAAGAAAAAGAGGAAGGAAGGAAGGAGAAGAAAGAAAGAAAAGAAGGAAGGAATCAGAAAGAAGGAAAGAAAGGAAAGGAAGGAAGGAAGGAGAGAGAGTGAGAAAGGAAGGAAGGAAGGAAGAAAGGAAGGAAGGAAGGAAGGAAGGAAGGAAGGAAGGAAGGAAGAAAGGAAGGAAGGAAGAAAGAAAGTGACAGAGGGAAGACATCATCATAATCGGCAATAATTTAGAGAATTATTTGGATATTGCTTGCATTTCTTCCTGATAAACATGCAGATAACAGAAAATAGGCAGATTCAGCTCTAATCCTGGGAAGAGTGGAAGGAAAGAGAAGAAGTTTATGTATGTATGTATGTATGTATGTATGTATTTATTTTTGACAATTGCTTACAAGATAATAGGTATAAGTAAAAAAACATAGTTTTGAATACATGGATATATATAAGAAAAATAAAAAATAAAAGAAACATTAGGACAGGGATCATAGACTCGTTGGTACGCTTATGCACGCCCCCTACAGACCTCTTAGGAAAGGGGCAAGGTCAATAGTAGAAAGTCTAAGGTTAAAGCTTTTGGGGTTTGGGGAAGAAACCACAGAGTCAAATAGAGTAATTCAGACATTTACCACACTTGCTGAAGTCATATTTCCTGCAGTAAAGTTTGGTGTGATTAACCTTGAGTTTGTATCTATTGTTTGCTCTTGTGTTTTTGTGGTTGAAGCTGAAGTATTCATTGACAAGTAGGACATTGCAATATATAATTTTATATACTATACTTAGATTAGACCGAAGGCGGCGTAGTTCTATTTTTCTAGGTCTAGAATTTCAAGTCTGGTGGCATAAGGTATTCTACAACGAGTAGAGGAGTGGAGAACTCTTCTTGTGAAATATTTCTGGACTTTCTCAACTGTGTTAATATCAGATACATAATGTGGGTTCCAGACTGATGAACTGTATTCGAGTATTAGTCTAGCAAATGTTTTGTATGCTCTAGTTATTGGTATAATATTACCAGAGAAAAAGCTACATAAGATTAGATTAACAACTCTTAATGCCTTTTTGGTTATGTAGTTACAGTGGGCTCTAGCACTTAGATCATTAGAGATGAGTATTCCAAGGTCCTTTACAGAGCTTGGATCATCAACAAGGTCTTGACTATTCAGTTTGTATTTTATTTTCTGATTTTTTTTGCCAATATGTAAGACAGAGCATTTATTTGTTGAGATTTGAAGTTGCCATTTTTTGACCATTCTGATACATAGTCAAGATCTTTTCGAAGAGTAGCAGTATTGTCTGTAGTGTTAAATAGCTTTACATCATCAGTGAAGAGAACACAGTTGTTCTTGATATGATTACAGAGGTCATTTATGTAGAGTATGAAGAAAGTTGGTCCTAGAACACTGCCTTGGGGGACACCACTGTTGACAGGACCAGAAGGGAAGTGGATGGAGTAAATTATAGTAGCAATAGGTCCACCACTGGAAGATTTGAAGAACCAGATCTGTAGGAAATCTATGAGATTGCTAAGGGTTGAAAATGACAGCACACAATCCATTAAAACAGGCCAATAAGTGGGATTTGAGGTGCGGCTTTTGAATCTGAGGTTTTGTGTTTGTTTACCATACAAAGTTTTTGAGCCCTGGTGGTACAGTGGTTAGAATACGGTATAGCAGGCTGACTCTGCCCCCTGCCAGGAGTTCGATCCCAATGGGCTCAAGGTTGACTCAGCCTTCCATCTTTCGGTGGTCGGTAAAATGAGGACGCAGATTGTTAGGGGCAAGAGGCTGACTCTGTAAAACTGCTTAGAAAGGGCTGTAAAGCACTGTGAAGCGATATATAAGTGTAAGGGCTAATGCTACCCCCTTCTCCCTTCCTCCCCCCTCTCTCCCATCCTTTCTTCCTTTCTTCCTCCTTTCCTTCCTTCCTTCTGAAATTGGAGATCTCTTTACATCAGTGGTATCAAACTGGATTTCTTCGAGGGCTGGATCAGCATTTTGTTTCCTTCGTGGACTGGCTAAGGGGCAGGAGAGTGGGATGGGTGCTTCCTGCAGCACCCTGCTGGTCAAAATGGGGCATGGGGGGGTCCATACATGGCCCTGCTATACCTTGTTTTCACCCTCCATGGCCTCCTGCAATACTCTACTGGCCGTTTTCAGTCCTTGGTTTTCGGCCATTTTTGGCTCTTATTTTTGCCTGTTTTCAGCCTGTTTTTCATCCCATTTTTCATCCTGTTTTTGTCCTGTTTTTGGCCCATTTCAGCCCTTTTTCGGTCTGTTTTTCAGACTGTTTTTGGCCCATTTTCCATCCCTTTTTGGCCTGTTTTTGACCTGTTTTTTGGCCCATTTCAGCTCATTTTCAGCCTTTCTTGGCCTATTTCAGCCTGTTTTCAGCCTGTTTTTTAGCCTAATTGTGGCCCATTTTCATCCCATTTTTCATCTTTTTTTGTCCTGTTTTTTTGCCCATTTCAGCCCATTTTGGCCTGTTTTTTGGCCCGGTTTTAACCCATTTTTAATCCCATTTCTGTCTGATTTTGGCCCATTTTTTGTCCCTTCAGCCCATTTTCAGCCTGTTTTGGGGGCCCTTTCATCCCATTTTCATCCTGTTTTTTGGCCCATTTTGTCCCATTTTTTGGCCTACTTTCAGCTGGCAGAGTGTTGCAGGAGGCCATTGAGGGTGAAGACGAGGCGCAGGGGGGCGCATGCAGCCCATTTTAGCCACCAGAGGCACCATGGGCCAGTCCTTTGATATTTCCAGGCCAGCCCTGTGGGCCAAAACTGCAGGTCTTGAGTTTGACACCCCTGCTTTACATAAACAGCGTGCATATATTTTGCATATATTTCGAAATAAAAGAGAATTGGAAGGCAAGAGCTAATCGGATTTGTATAAAAAATTCAGGCTGAAGTTCCCATTTTAAGTGATTCATGGCCTCATCAGGCTCTTCAAACTGTCAGAATATCAAGCTGGAAGGGACCTTGGAGGTCTTCTAGTCCAACCCCTGGTTAAAGCAGGAGACTTTTTCTGTTTTGTTTTTCCCTGAGTCTTGCTTTCGAGCCACCTAACATGGTAAACAGCCTTGCAAAATTCAAGCATTTAAAACTCTCTTTGGTGATGTATGGTTGGTTCCACAACATAAATTATGCTCAGTGGTAATTTGGGATTGTTACAAATAAAGCTTGATATATACCATGATTCAGTCCCCTCTTACTGAAGCTAAGATGAGGAAAGTCAGAAATTTACTGGGGGCTTTTGAACAGAAGTTGAATGCCAATTAAATCTGAACAGGATTTTAGACATATGAGTGCATGCTGTTTTATACATTTCATACATGTATAATATAATATGGTCATAGTTTATGCATGTGTAGCTTAGAAATTTTAAGCATCTTATTCCTTTGTAAATTGGCAAACTGGATTTTATGCATGGGAAGATATTTACAGTACGAACAGATTTTGTCCATTGCATCTCAGTTTTGCTTTCCTGAGATCTATTAAGCAAATGGCTTTTGTTTGTATTTTTCAAGCAACTGAAGATCAAATGGTATTACTATTATCCAAGGAATATGTGGGTTTCCAAACAATGGAGTCTCTTGAAAATGTACTTGACCAGAAATGAAAAACAGGCTAAAAAATAAAATAAAATGAGTTTATCGCCGCAATTTTTATACCAACATTCCATGGAAAAACTCCCTCATCTATCTGTAGCCAGAGATTAAAAGCTGCAGATATTGTGATAGAAATTTGGGAAATACCTTTGTTTTCCCTCAGGCTACATTCCATGTAATATCTGTAATCATCATGTCTCCAAAACCATAATTTTATGTCCTTCAGTTAGGGGTCCTTGAAAAAAAATGCTGAAGTTTTGGCAAAGTTAATCAGATTTCAGCTTTGTGTATATCTCTAGGAGAGCGTTAGCTATATGTCATGCCCCTGTCGGAGTCTGAATCCAAGGAGGAAGACGAAGACAGTGGGAGTGTGGCTCCATTGGCTGGGAAGGAAACTGGGGAAGGGCAAAGTCTGGCTGGGCAGAGCAGGGAAGACGGAGAGGGAATTCAGAAGAAGACCCAGGCCCACCCCACTCTTCATCCTAGACCATGCAAGGAGGAAAGGAGAAGAGAGCAATGTGGGTTGCGTGGCTTATGGGGGATGAAAGGACCCTGATTCCCTTCATTAGCCACAGCTGGGAAGAGAGCTTAAAAGAAATGCAGGTTGTGTGTGGCAGCTGCTGGGAGCAAACGTGAGCTTACCTTGTGTCGACTTTGCTTATCTGTGTTCCTGGTGACTTCCCAACCGTGTTGGGTTATTGCCGTGCCTTCACGTCTGGAATTCTTGCTCCTGCCCTGCCCAACTAATTATCTCCTTTTGCCTTGATTGGACTTAATGTTACAGTTTTTGTTGAGCATGTTTTGGACTTGATTCTCTGCAGCCAAAGGCTGTTCCTGAGAGAGTTTTTCTCCAGCCAGAAGGTAACCAGGAAATTGGGGGCAAAGTTAGAGCTAATAAAGGGACTCCTACCCATTATCTGACTGTGTTGCCTTTGTGCTACGTCCCTTTGGGTCATCACACTATATGCTAGAATCTTGACTGGCAAAATAATGAGAATTAAGAAGTACCCATCTGATATGATTTGATTACTTTTTGATTGGATTGGATTGCATTACTCCTTTAATCGCAACAAGTTGGTTACTCTTATTTAATTCATTGGATTGGGCTACTTGAGGTTTTTGAAGTCTCTGTGTTTGTTCTTAATTACTCTTAAATTTTCATACAGTTCTAGACTATAGGTAGTCCTCAACGTACGACCATAATTGAGTCCAAAATTTCTGTTGCTAAGCGAGACAGTTGTTAAATGAGTTTTGCCCTGTTTTACAACCTTATTTGCCATAGTTGTTAAGTAAATCACTGCAATTGTTAAGTTAGTCACACAGTTGTTAAGTGAATCTGGCTTCCCCCATTTATGTTGTTTGTCAGAAGGTTGCAAATGGGGATCACAGTACCCCAGTACAATGCAACCATCATAAATGTGAGTCTGTTGTCAAGCATCCGGATGTAAATCACATGATCACAGTCATAAGTGTGAAAAATGGTCACAAGTCACTTTTTTCAGTGATGTTGTAACTTCAAACGGCCCCTAAACCATCTGTAGTAAGTTGAGGACTACTTTTATAGGTAGGTAGCCCTTGACTTACAACAGTTCATTTAGTGATTGTTCAAAGTTACAACATCTGTCAACTCATAAAACATTTTGTATACATGTTTTATGGTTGACAACAGAAAGAAGGGGGCGGGGTTTCAAAGAGCAGATGGTGGTGTGGAATCGAAAGTACATTCCATTCCTATTTTCTTCCAAGACTGATTAGATGACTGAAGCTTCTGCCATGCAAAACTCTAATTGGATAGTATGATTGATGACTCTTGGCTATGGACGTGTTTCATTGGATGGTACACCCAGAGGGGTGGGTGGGAAAGAAGGATTAAGGAAGACAGTGAATTACGTATCACAGAGTTGGCTATGCCCAGATAAATTCCGGATGTAGAATGTTACCTTCAAATAAATCTTCTTTACTTTTCGTAGTGTGACTTGAGGCTCATGATTTATTTGGTGTAACTGCCGGAATCCTGACAATATCACTGAAACAAGTGTCTTATGACCGTGGTTTACCCATACGATGGTTGCAGCCTCCCCATGATCAAAATTCAGGCCCTTGGCAACTGACTCATATTTCAAATCAAATCAACCTTTAGTGTCAGAGTACAACATGTGTACAAAGAGATTGGCTGAGTCTCCCTTCGTGCAACCCCCCCCCCCACCCAAACACAACTCACAGTGAGGACAGAAGTCCCTAACCCAGTCCCAATCTTATTACACTATATGGACTTGTTGCACAACGCGCCAGCCCTACAACTCTATCCTACTATGTTGACATTTATTTTGAAATATGTCCCTTGATATAACTACAGTACTCAGTACTCATTGTTAATAGCTTCCGGGAGGTGCAGTGAGTACCAAAAATGATAAGTATCAAACAATTTTATCTCATAAGGAATAATGCAGTGAGTCACAAGGTAGCCGACACTGAGAAATTCTAGTTTGTGGGTTGAGTACTTAACAAACGGTGAGTATTGGGACAAAATATTTGTGTCAAAATGTATTGAGTATTAATTTCGATGAGTTTTAAAGCAGTTGAGCTATTATTACCTTTATTGTCAGGGTACAACATGTGTACAATGAGATTGACAGAGCCTTCCTTCGTGCAACCTCCCCAACACAACTCACAGAGAGGAAAGAAGTCCCTAACCCAGTCTCAATCGTATTACACTATGTGACCTTGTTGCACAATGCACCGGCCCAGCAAGTCTATCCTACTATGTTGACATGAAGTTATTTTCCATTCAGGAGTCAGACAGCCCACGGGTAGAAACTGTTCTTCAGCCTGTTGGTGCAGCTGGCTCTGCTTCCCTATCTCCTACCTGATGGTAGGAAAGTGAAGAAGTGCTAACCAGGGTGTGAGTTGTCCCTAAGGAATTTCCTCACTCTTCTAAGGCAGCGAGCCCTAGTGAGGTCATCTAGTGGTATCAGGGAACAGCCCACAATGTTTTGTGCTATCCTCACCACTCTCTGTAATGTCTTTCTATCCGCGGCTGCCAAGCCAGCATACCATACTATCATGCAATGTGATCGGATGCTTTCTATTGTGGACCGGTAAAAGGAGGTCAACAGTCATTGTTCCACTTTATTCTTTCACAAGATCCTAAGGAAATGGAGTCTTTGTTGGGCCTTTCTGGCCTCCTGGGTTGTCTTGGCTTTCCAGGTGAGATCTTCACTGAGGTAGACTCTCAGGAATTTAAAGGAGAAAACTCTCCCCACACATTCTCTCCTCAATGTAAAGCGGGGCGGGTTCCTCTCTCTTCTTCCAGAAGTCTAACATTTTGTCTTGCTGATGTTCAGGTACAAAGTCAAGGAGGAAACCAGATTCACTCAACAACTGTATGATTAACTTAACAACGGCAGCGATTCACTTAACAACAGTGACCAGGGAAGTCGTAAAATAGGTCAAAACTCACTTAACAAATGTCTCGCTTAGCAACATAAATTTTGGGCTCAATTGTGGTTAACAGATCATCTTTTTTGTAAAATTGCATAGTGGGACTGAATGCTGCACTTTTTCTTCCCATTCTAGCAATGATTTTTATCCTCCAGTTCTAGCAAATCTCTTCCTTTATGATGGGTGAAGTTAAACTTTGACTATGGCAGAACTTATCCATGTATTGAGCCCTCTGCATTGCAAGAATGCTAAGACATTTGTGCTTATTTCATGGAACTTTGAGGTGGGGTTATATTAAGTTCATGGAGCCCCTATCATGAAACTTCCTAAACATGGTCTTATGGACACCAGTCCTTCCAATATTTTTCCAGTCTTATCTGTATTTTTCCAGGTGGAAAACGCAGGATAACAGCCCTCTTCCAGCCCTCGGAAGTCCTGAGCAGTGGTAAGGCTCCCTATCTAATAATATATATATATTGTTTCATGTTGAATAAATGAGATACCCACCTATGGGGAGAGAATAGGCATCCTAACTTATCCTTAATTGTTAGATTTTTATTTTACTTCACCTGTTCCTTTTCTGAGTGTCAAGGTGTCATGCTCCTGTCAGTCTGAATCCAAGGAGGAAGCCGGACAGCTGACAGGGAATGGGAGTTTGGTTCCATTGGCCATCGAGGAGGCTAGGGAAGGGCAAAGTGTTGCTGGGAAGAGCAGGGAAGAAGTAGAACAAGGGAGAGGGAGTTCAGAGGAAGACCCAGGCCCACCCCCTCTTCATCCTAGGATATGCAGGGATGAACAGAGAAGAGAGAAATGTGGATGGTGTGGGTTATGGAGAGGAAAAGGCCCTGATTTCCTTCATTAGCCACAGCTGGGAAGATGGTTGATAAGAAAGGCAGGCTGCATGCAGCAGGCTGCTGGAAACAAACGTGACTTTATCTTGTATCATTGTGTCTTATCTATGTTCCTGGCATCTTCCCAACTGTGTGAGTTTTGCTGCGTCTTCCAGTCTGAAATTTTTGCTCCTGCCCTGCCAAACTAATTACTTCAGTTTGGACTTTAAGTTACAGTTTCTGTTGCTCATGTTTTGGAGTTAATTCTCTGCAGTCAAAGACTGTTCCTGGGAGAGTTTTTCTCCAGCCCGAAGGTAACCTGGACATTGGGGACAAAGTTCGAACTAATAAAGGGAGTCTTCTTGCTTATCTGATTGTATTGCCTTTGTGCCATGCCCTGGGTCATCACACAAGATCACTAAGAAAATTCAAACACACTCACATTGGATGACCCAAATTCAATCTGCCATCATTATCCTTGGACACGTATATTTGCCTTCACACCCACCTCTGTTCTTTAATAGTCTGACAATCTCATGTTCATAAAATTTTATGACAGAAGCAGGCCAGCCTACTTAGAAATAAATAAAGAGGTACGCACAGTGGTGCGATTCAAATAATTGAACAACCTGTTCGCCCAGGGTCAGGTTGGCTGTTGTGGGAGGCATGACCCATCCCTATCCTCCACCTCTGCCACACATGCAGGACAAGCTTCCTGTGATGGCTGGCCTGACCCTGGGCAAAGTTGTTTAATTTCCACCCTTTGCCAAAGAGTGGAAATTCCAAGGGTGCTTGTCTGCACATTGGTCTCACGGCTGTTTTCAGCCTTCTGGACACGGCTCCTTTAAGAGGCAAGGTTTCTGAGGAACGAGGAGGGGGGTTACCATAAAGGCAAAGAGTTGATGCTCCCAAGAGCTTGCAGGGGAAGGTGAAGCATTGCAGGGAAGTGGAGGGAGGGATTCCCCCCTCCCCATGGAGCTGTGCACAGGGGATGTTGGTCAATCTGTGGGCAAAAGTGAGAGGGGAGAGGAATTAAGTTGGCAGCACAATCAAAGCTGGGCCCAATGTAGGGGAGACTGCGCAGTTAGTTTGGCTAGGCAAATTATTGCCCTCTCCTCCCGCCCCCCACTATCAAAGTGGATCCTGGGTGCTGCGCTGAGCTTCTCTTTCCCTCATGCCAGCCACTCCATTGCCTGTTTCTCCATTGCAGTGCAGCACAGGACCCAAGATCCACTTTGATAGCTGAGTATGGGTGGTTGAGTAATTGAACAACCAGTTCGTGTGAACCAGTGTGAACCAGCTAAACCCCACCACTGGGTACACAAGGATAAAGCATTCATGGAGGTAGTCCTCAACTTATGACCACAATTGAGCCCAAGATTTATCTTGCGGAGCGAGACAGTTGTTCAGTGAGTTTGACCCCATCTTGTGACTATTCTTGCCATGGTTGTTAAGTGAAGCACTGCATTTCTTAAATGAGCAACATGGTTGTTAAGTCCATCTGGTTTCTCCAGTGACTTTGCTTGTCAGACATTTTTAGCTGTTTAATTATTGATGATATTTATATCCTGGGCACTTTTAATTGAAATGTCTAATGGTTTTAATTACATTTTGTTCTGTGGGTTTCTGTTAGAAATGATTATAGCAGATATCTATTCTTTAATATTTTATTATGCAATATTATATTGGCCCATTGCTTATATTGTACTGCTTAATTGCTTTCCTTACCCATCTGGTTAATTAAACGATAGCTTGCTTACTCACATGTTTTTCATCTTTCCCAGACTGCACGCTTCTATTTTTCAAGTTAAATAAACGTTGGTATCCCAAATTAAAAAGATATACTGCATGACCTTAAATGCATGATTAACATATCTCTTCCAATCATGTCTCTGAATTCATAGATCTTGATTCTTCTCATAAATATTGTTTGAAATAGATATTGATTTGTGGAAGTTGTTTAATATGCCCTCAAAAGCTAATGAATGAAGTCAGGAAACCTAATAATTTTTTACAGGGTTACATACAATTATCTGTTTTCAAAATGTGACACATAACAGATGCATTTTGTTTTGGGTGACCTTCATTTTCTAACTATATTAAAATAATCCCCAAGACATTAAAATATATATCTTATGCTTTAAATTGAGAATGTTCTCAAAGTTTTGAAATTCTATATATGTAGCTGATGCAAATAATTTAGGATTTACTAGTCATATCAGAAAGCTTCCCTATCAGTTTCTTCTGCTTAATTATCATTTCTCTGAATAACTTTTCCTTATCTATAAAATGTACATGTTATGTTGCCTTTCTGATTTGATTTAATCATGATGTTACTTTGATGTGCATTGAACAATTGCACATTTTCAGGACTGTCACTAAAATGCTTGTTTCTCTATTTAGATGGTTTGGGGAGAAGCTTGCATCCATAGCACAAATGCCATCTGTTTCCACCATTTATTTTGAAATATGCCCTTTGATATAACTACAGTACTCAGTACTCATTGTTAATAGCTTCCGGGAGGTGCAGTGAGTACCAAAAATGATAAGTAACAAACAATTTTTTCCCATAAGGAATAATGCAGTGAGTCACAAGGTAGCTGACACCGAGAAATTCTAGTTTTGGGGTTGAATACTAAACAAACGATGAGTATTGGGACAAAATATTTGTGTCAAAATGCATTGAGTACCAAATTTGATGAGTTTTAAAGCAGTTGAGTTATTATTATCTTTATTACCTTTATTGTCAGGGTACAACATGTGTACAATGAGATTGGCTGAGCTTTCCTTTGTGCACACACACACATAACTCACAGTGAGGACAGAAGTTCCTAACCCAGTCCCAATCTTATTACACTATGTGACCTTGTTGAACAATGCGCCGGCCCCACAAGTCTATCATACTATGTTGACATGAACTTAATTTCCATTCAGGAGTCAGACAGCCCACGGGTAGAAGCTGTTCTTCAGCCTGTTGGTGCAGCTGGCTCCACTTCTCTATCTCCTACCTGATGGTAGGAGAGTGAAGGAGTGCTGACCGGGATGTGAGTCATCTCTGAGGATTTTCCTCACTCTTTTTTTCTTTAAACAAATTTTATTAATTTTACAAAAACAGTACACAACAAACAAGGCATAACAGCTTATAAATTCTTTTCTAAAAAAAAATAGTAATAATTAAAGAAGAAAACCAATAGAACATAATGATTCCAAATTATAATATCAATATTTCCTTTATCTATTTAACTTCATATCTTATCCCAACTTCTCCTTTTCATCCAAATTATTTCTTGCTAATTAAAATTTTATTGCCTTTTATCAACATACAAAATGCAGAAAACATAACAAAACTTAAAACATCTTTTCTGAAAGCTGCTTGATCCCGAGTTAAAACTCTTCACACAGACGAAATTTACACATCATATTCACTTTATATATCCTTCCCTATCTTATTACCATTTTCAATAACATTCTTTGTCTGTTCTATTTCCAACTATCCATTCATCTTTTTTCTTTTACTATACTTCTCCTATACACTAATTGGAGTGACACCTTTAACTCATTACCCTAACTTAAAAGTACTTCATATAACACTTAATTTATCTTGGGATTCTGTTTAGTAGATTCTAAAATTACACAGTAAATTTTATAAGAAAGATTCTACTCTAAATACACATATAAAAACACAATCTTATGTACCTTCCAGTATCCCCCCCCTTTTTTATCCTTAATTAGATTCAGCCATTGTCTCTAAATAAGCTTTTTTTCTTTAGATCTTGCTTCCCACCATTGAGGCTTCTCCTCCCCCCCCTTTCTCTCTTGCTTATTCTTCTCCTTGCCCTTTTTACCCCTTTGTCTCTCCTCCTCCCTTTTCTTACTCCCTTTCCATTGCTTTCTAACCTTGCATCCACTTTTCCTCTCATTTTTCTCATTTTTGGTTGTTTTTTCAAACCTTAAAATCCCCTTTTTCTTATCTTCTTTCTCCTCCTCCCCGGAAAAAAACCCATTGTTCATCAAAGATGGCTTCTTCTTCCTCTTCTTCTTTATCCCAATCGTTCTGCTGCGTAGTCAACTTTTCATAAGTACATAACGCCATTTCTAAAAATTGAAATAAAGTGCCCAAAGTATCTTTTCCATCTTGTTCTTCCTTTTTATATTTTTGATATTCAGTCTTTAGTTCATCCACAAGTGATGCCATCATGAAAAGAGAAACTTTTCCCAAAACAATCACCCAAATATTTTTAATCAAAAATAGTTCAAAAAAAGTTCCAAAAGTTAATACTTTTCTTCCTTCTTCTATTTCTCTTTCTGGGGTTACTGTTTAATCAAAGAGGTCCAATTACCATATATCTTTCTTTGGGTTTCTAGGCAATCTCCTCCTTTTTCCACTTCTGCTCCAATTTTTTTCCTCTCCCTTCCCACTTGCAACATCAATTTTTAAATGATCAAAAATCCATACCTCTAATAAGGGTTTTCCAATTCCTTAATTTTTTAAGTCCAATGTCCAAGAAGTCTTTTATCCCTTGACTTCAACTTTCAAAATAGTTCACCTTCAGTGCCCAAATAAATTTCAAATCTTCATCTGCTGTTTCTATGGGGTGGGAGAGTGAAGAAAAAAAAAAGTTCCCTTTAAGAGCTTCTCCGCCGCTTTCCGCTCTTCTTAGGGATACAATGTATCCTCCAGAAATTCAGACAGTTCAGTTCTAGCGAGTTTAAAAGATATTGATTGACCCTGCTCAGCCAGCACTTTCACTTTTCTTGCTTCCTCCAGCACGATCTTACCCAGTTGCAGGCTTCTTCGTGGTGGCCGTTACTGACCGCCGCTCCACCACCTCAGGAAAAAGGGTTTTTTCCAGACGAGGAGGGGGTCTGTGACACCCCCAGCCCCCTGTCTGGCTCCCCTTTCTCTTCGGCTGTCCCTACAGGGCAGCCATATCCCCCTGACCCGTTTGGATCGGGGGTACCTCGGCGGCAAGCGCAGTAGGAATCGCGAACAGTCGCGAATTCCTGCTGCCACCGAAGCCACGCAGAACCGGAAACCAGGATTTTCCTCACTCTTGTAAGGCAGCGAGCCCTAGTGAGGTCATCTAGTGGTATCAGGGAACAGCCCACAATGCTTTGTGCTGTGCTCACCACTCTCTGTAATGTCTTTCTATCCATGGCTGTCAAGCCAGCATACAGCAATGTGATCGGACGCTTTCTATTGTAGACCAGTAAAAGGAGGTCATCAGTCATTGTTCCACTTTGTTCTTTCACAAGACCCTAAGGAAATGGAGTCTTTGTTGGGCCTTTCTGGCCACCTGGGTTGTCTTGGCTTTCCAGGTGAGATCTTCACTGAGGTAGACTCTCAGGAATTTAAAGGAGAAAACTCTCCCCACACAGCCCCTCTCAATGTAAAGTGGGGCAGGTTCCTCTCTCTTCTTCTGGAAGTCTAACACCATCTCCTTTGTCTTGCTGATGTTCAGGTGCAGGTTGTTTTCTAGGAACCATGAGGATAATTTTTGAACCTTCCCCCTGTATACTGTTTTGTACCAAGGTACCACTGTCGATAATTAGATCCAAGGGTGGATGCAGAATTTCCCTAGATTAATTATTTTTGAGGCAAAAATTATCTCTGATCAGATTAACATTTGATAGTAAAATATGTCTGTATGTGTGTCTTTTAAAAATATTCCACTATCTTTATTTTTAGCCATTAATGGGGAATTCAGAGCAAAATATCTTTTGGGTTCAATCTTTTGTTTTTTTTTCACCATATTTTGAAAAAAACCATTGTAATTGCTGTCAAAGAGATACTGGCATTGTTCTTCCATAATACAGGTAATCCTCGACTTACAACAGATCCCTTAGTGACTATTCAAAGTTACAACAGCACTGAAAAAAGTGACTTACAACCATTGTAGCATCTGCATGGTTCACATGATTTACATTCAGATGCTTGACAACCGATTCACATTTATGACAATTGCAGTGTCCTGGGATCACCTGATCCCTTTCTGACAAGAAAGTTAAGGGAGGAGTCCATACTCACTTAACAACTGAGTGACTAATTTAAGAACTTCAGTGATTCACTTAACAAAGGTGGTAAGAAAAGCCATAAAATGGGGCAAAACTCTTTTAACAAATTTCTTGCTTAGCAACAGAAATTTTGGGCTTAATTGTGGTCATAAGTTGAGTTACCTGTTCAACAGTCTGAAAGATAGCTGCTTCTCACTCTTTTCTTAATAATTTTCAAGCTAGGGCAAACAAACTTT
The DNA here is from genome assembly GCA_033807585.1 of Hydrophis major. Classification (NCBI taxonomy): domain Eukaryota; kingdom Metazoa; phylum Chordata; class Lepidosauria; order Squamata; family Elapidae; genus Hydrophis; species Hydrophis major. The sequence goes on along the minus strand of CM066331.1, from coordinate 153,775,261 downwards.
TTTTGACTGACTGAGCCTTTACTGAAAACAATTGCTTCCTTTGCAAATAATACAAATGACAAAATGTATATATCACCTGTCTTTAAACAAACCTGTGTAATACATCCGATGCTAACAATAGAGACAGAGTGTGATAACTCAAAGGGGCATGTCACAAAGGCAACACAGTCACATAAGTAAGAAGAGTCCCTTTAGTACTTCCAACTTTGCCCCCAGTGTCCAAGTTACTTTCAGCTGGAGAAAAATCTCTCCTAAGAACAGTCTTTAAGTGGAGGAAATTCAGTCTGAAAACAAAGTACACACAAATTGTAAATAAAAATCCACAAAAACCACACTGCAGTAATTAACTTGACAGGGCAGGATAAGGAATTGCAGGCTTGAAAGCCCAGCAAAACACACAGTTGGGAAGACACCAGGAACCCAGATAAGCCTCACTGATACCAGATAATTCACAAAAAAAAAAACCTTCATCAGATGTTTTGAGAAATGTTTGCCCTCTTTCTTCTGTTTTCACCCAGATCCTTTTTTGAAAAATTACTCATGGAAGGGAACTCAACCATTCCTGGAAACAATGAAGCACATTATTTAAGTCTTTTTCTTAGTTTCTGTGCATTAACGTAGCATTATAGAAACACCTTCCTGAAGCACTTCTGACTAGAAAACACAGAAAGGATCGCACGCTCATTACGAGTCTCCTTGAAACTCAGGACAAGGAAGGAAAGTGTGTCCTTTTGTGTTGCCAGTTTTATAGCAGAACCTGGAAATGCTCTAATTACCCCACTCCTGACTAGAAAAACAGGATGCAACCACAAACAGCATAAGCAATTTCTATTTTCTGACATCAGCCCTGAAGTAACACATCTGGGTGGGCAGATTTTGCATGGTGGTGAACAAGATCAGGCAAAGAACAATTAAGAACAATTGAACCTACCTAAGAATGGATTGAAGGGATGCAGTGACTCAGTGGCTAAGACACTGAGCTTGTCAATCAGAAAGGTCGGCAGTTCAGCAGTTCAAATCCCTAGAACCAAGTAACAGAGTGAGCTCCCGTTACTTTGTCCCAGCTTCTGCCAACCTAGCAGTTCGAAAGCATGTAAAAAATACAAGTGGAAACATAGGGACTGTTAAGTCTGGAGCATGGATGCGAATAACGGAGACGAGCCGGTAGAAACAGTGAACTTCAAACTCTTTATTTACATGGTGTGACAGCTCAAACTGGAGGGCTGCTATAGCCTTCCTTATATAGGCAACTTATTAACTATTCAACCAATAGCAATCCTGGAGTGCTAGCTCCGTTAACCAATGAGAATGGCCTGTTAATGGCCAATCAGATGCTCCTGAACGGACCAATCCGATCCTGCCATTAACAGCCAATCAGAAGTGCAGGGCCAGAACCCTGCACTTGACTTCAAGCTCAAGATAACTTTATTTGGCATGATTCATTCACAACACCCCTTTCCCCCGGCTTCTGCCCACGGGGCACGGTTACATAGTCCTTGAGATAGGACTGTTATTTTATCAGTCTTTTTGATTTTCGCAAAGTGCCTGGCAGTTGGCTGCACTTCTGTTGAGGTAGATCATTGTTTAACGGTAGGGGTGCCTCTGGTTCTGAGTTCGCGTTCCCGTCATCACCGATATCACTGGCCACTCCCTGAGGTGAACTCACTCCGGTCCCCGGTTCCTGTTCCTGCGTTTCAGTTCCATTTTCAGTCCCTTCCAAAAGGTTTTCCTCTAATTGCAATTCGTTTTCCTCTGTATCTCCCCCCCCTCAGTTTGGTCAAAAGGGAGTTCAGAATTGCGTGACGGTAGCCACGATCGTAGCCGTTGATCTATGTGGCGCTTCCAAAGTCTATCATCAGGGCACTGAACTAGGTATGATCTTGGGCTGGTTACATGGATTATGCTCGCTTCTACCCACAGCGGATCTTCCGATAGGTTTTTAGCGAATACTAAATCGCCTACCTGGAAGGTACGGCATCGGCCGCTGGATCTGAGTGGCTTTTCTGGTTTGTAGGCTGGGTGTAACCGATCGAAGTGGGAGCGGAGCTTTCGTCCCATTAGCAGCTTGACGGGAGTTTTGTTGGTGATGCTGTGAGGTGTGATGTGCTGTAGGAAAAGGATTCGGTTGATTTTCTCGTCAATGTTGTCGTAGTCTATCTTTTGAAGAGTCCTTTTGACGAATTGTACCATGCGCTCAGCCCTACCGTTGGCCGCAGGGTGCGCAGGCGAAGTAAGCTAAGATACCACGGTCAGCCAGGTACTGTTCAAAAGACAGCGCGGTAAATTGGGGCCCGTTGTCGGATATCAGAACGTCTGGTAATCTGTGGGTTGCAAAAAGTCTTTCCAGCCTTTTGATGACTGCATCAGTGGTCATGCTGCTCATTTGGTGAATCTCAAGCCAATTCGAGTAGGCATCAACGGTTAGCAAAAACGTGTGGCCTTTGGTCAGCCCAGCAAAGTCCAGATAGATGCGGGACCAGGGTCCCTGTGGCATCTCCCATTCGGTTGGGGTTGCCTTTGGTGGAGCGTTGCTTACTTCTTGGCATCTCTGGCAAGTTTTAACCCACAATTCGATTTGTCTGTCGATGCCTGGCCACCACGCGTAGCTTCGTGCGAGGCCCTTCATGCGCACGATGCCAGGGTGGCCATCGTGCAAGGTTCTAAGCAGTGCCTGTTGGAGTCGTTCTGGGATAACAACTCTATCACCCCAGATGATACAGCCCTTCTGCGAGAACAACTTTTGAATGGTGCAAAGTCATCTGGTACTTGGTCCAATGGCCATCCGCGTTCCACCCATGTGAGGACTTGTGCTAAGATGGGGTCGCGTTTTGTTTCTCTCGCGATGTAACGGGCAATTAATGGCAGTGTATGGAGTGTCTCGATCTGCAACATTGTCATCGTTGGTGCAGGATCATTGATGGTTTCAGGGAGCGGTGCACAGTTCAACGCGTCGGCGTGGGGAATGGCTTTACCGGGACAATATTGTAGCTGATAATTGTACGCAGCCAAGAATTCTGACCAGCGGGTCATCCTGGGAGAAAGTGTGTAGGGAGTTGGCTTGTCCCCAGCGATGAGCCCCAGCAATGGTTTGTGATCAGTTACAATGGTAAAAGCCTGGCCGTACACATACTCATGGAATCTTTTAATAGCTGATACAATTGCCAGGGCATCTTTATCGATCTGGCTGTAATTTCAGTCAGTTTTCGAGAGCGTTTTTGAAAAGTAAGCAACAGGGGCTTCGCTACCATTAGGTAATACATGGCTCAAAATGGTGTCCATTCCCAAAGGCGATGCGTCACATGTGATATTTTACGGCAAGGTCTCATTGTACTGCATTAGTACGGCATCAGAAGTCAGTAGTTGTTTTACATTACGGAACGCCTGCTCTTCTCTGTGACCCCATACCCAAATTGCTTTTTTATCTAGTAGGCGATGTAAAGGTTCAGCGACAGTCGCCTTGTGCGGCAAGAATACATTATAGAAATTGATGAGGCCTAAGAACGCCTGGAGGTCGGCTTTGTTCCGGGGTCTGGGAGCGTTTTTTATTGCTCTCAATTTGCTATCGGTAGGGTGAATACCCTGACTGTCAATTAAGTACCCTAAGAATTCAACACAATCTGTACACAGTTTGCACTTATTTTTTTTTCACTTTCAGGCCTGCTTCTTGGAATTTTTGTAAAACCAGTCTTAAACGATCCCGTAACATTTTTGGAGTGGGGGCAGCAATGAACACATCGTCAAAATAGGGGACAACGCCTTTGATCCCCTGCAATAGTCTCTCCATTAGGCTCTGAAAGATCCCTGGGGCTACACTGACTCCGAATTGAAGCCACGTACACTTAAAGGCACCTCGGTGTGTTACGATAGTCTGTGCCTGTGCCGTTTTTTCGTCAACCGGCAGTTGCTGATAAGCCTGAGCTAAGTCTAGTTTAGTGAAGACTTTTCCGCCCCCCAGGGAATGGAGGAGGTGTTGCACCACTGGCACCGGATATGGATTTTGTTGCAGGGCGTGGTTTAGAGTGGCTCGATAGTCCCCACAAATTCTAATGGAGCCGTCCAGCTTAATTGGGGTCACGATTGGTGTTTCCCATGGGGAGTGGTTGGTTGGCTTTAAAACTCCCTGGGCTATCAACTTATCAAGCTGTTCATCAATTTTTGGCTTAAGAGCGAACGGGATTCGACGAGGCTTAAGGCAGATGGGTGCTATCTTTGGATTAAGGCTAAAGGATATCGGGGTCCCCTTGTACTCACCTAGCTTTTCCGTGAAGATGACCCTGAATTTGTGGGTGAGATCTTCTTCCCAGTCAGTGCCGCCGATTCAGTTAATGCCTGCCACTTCAATGCCGAGTGGTGCGAACCATTGCAGGCCTAACAGGCTAGGCTGGTCCTTGTCAATCACCGTCAGGAGTAAGTACGCCGTGCGGTTCTTGAATGCAACCTGGACTCTACTGGATCCTACAACTGGAATCCGGTTCCCCTGGTAGTCCTTTAACACGAGCCGTTGGAATTGAAGGTCTTGGCGCCGGATAGTGGGGATGAGTTGCTTGAGGGTCTTCCAGGAGACCATTGTCAGAGACGACCCCGAGTCAACTTCCATTTGGCAAGGTTGATTTTTGATGTCCACTTTGACCCGAATTTTCTTAGCATCTAGTGAAGAGGCGTGGCCGATAGTGAGTTTTTGGTGGGCCTCTTCCCGTCTTGTTAGGCGATTCACGGGTCGGTTTCTGTAGGAGTGGTTTGCTGGTTCTCGCCTTACAGGGCAATTCCCTGTCGATTGGCAGAGATTGGTACCCTTCGCGGTGTGGCTAGGTCCGAGGAGACTTCTGCAGACCCGTCCGATGTGGCCTCATTTCCCGCACTCGTGGCAGAGCGCGTCGCGGAATTTGCAATTGGAGTGGTAATGGTTGGCGCCGCAGCCAGCACATGGTTGCTGGGACTTCAGGTAACGGTCCCGATCGGACCGCAGGTGATGGACCTCTTCTTCGTCACTGTCTGACGACGAAGAGAGGTCCTCATGGTGGGTTGTCTGCAGCTACCCTTCTGCCTTAGATGAAACTTCGCTGGCCGGTTGGTGTGCTGGAGCGCGATTTTGGCGTAGTTGGGCAGCCGACTTCTTGGTCGCCTCCGCTGCTGTAGCTTCAGCTATGGCGTCTTTAAGGGTGATGTCACCCTTTGCCATTATTTTGGTCTGTACGTTTAGAGCATCTAACCCGAGAACTACTCGGTCTCTCAAAGCCTCCTCTAGGTCGGTGAAATCGCAAAGGCCTCCCAAGTTCCGGAGGTCTGGAAAGAAATTGGCAACACTTTCTCCTTTCCGCTGGTTTCTTTGATAGAACTCGTGTCGTCTTACAAGCGTTGGAATGGTCTGTGCGTAGTGGGCCCTTAGTAGCGGTTCGAGGACGTCCCAGTCCATGGCCTTCACTTCAGCCGGTTTCGCTAATGCCTTAGCCATTTTGAATACCGTAGGGCCGCAGTGCGTTAGAAATACCACCCGTTTCTTCCCGGTTGTGGCATCCTTCAGATTATTCGTTTCCAAAAACATTTGGAAACGGTCCATGTAGGACTCCCAGTCCTCTTGAGCTGGATCGAACGGAGCGGGTGGTACTGCTCCACCGGACATGGTTCCGCCGTTGTGCACTTCAGCCACGTGCTTAGTTCTCTTCGTTGTTGGCTCTGATGTCATCCAATCCCATCCTCGTGTTAAGTCTGGAGCATGGGTGCGAATAATGGAGACGAGCCGGTAGAAACAGTGAACTTCAAACTCTTTATTTACGTGGTGTGACAGCTCAAAGTGGAGGGCTGCTATAGCCTTCCTTATATAGGCAACTTATTAACTATTCAACCAATAGCAATCCTGGAGTGCTAGCTCCGTTAACCAATGAGAATGGCCTGTTAATGGCCAATCAGATGCTCCTGAACGGACCAATCCGATCCAGCCATTAACAGCCAATCAGAAGTGCAGGGCCAGAACCCTGCACTTGACTTCAAGCTCAAGATAACTTTATTTGGCATTATTCATTCACAACAGGGACCCTTTTGGTGGGGTCCCTAAATGCCTTCAAAGGCATTTAGTCATGTCAGCCACATGACCACGGAGATGTCTTCGGACAGTGCTGGCTTTTCAGGTTTGTAATGGAGATGAGCACCACCCCCCAGAGCTGGAAATGACTAGCATGCATGTGCGAGGGGAACCTTTCCCTTTCCCTTTAAGGATGGATAGCCTTTTGGGCCACCAACACTTAGGTCATTTACTATTTGTTTCATTTATTTGCTTGCCTGCCTGACAGACAAATCACAGCCATTCTTCCCAGAGAATCCTCCATACCCAGAAAGCAACAAAATACAAAATCTGGTTTGAATTAGAGGAACATACAACGGTGATCATTGTAGTCTACCTTGATGTTTGTAGAGATTCTCAGTCCTCCAGGTTTTTGTTGTTTCAAAGGTGCTTTTTTCAGGAGGCAACTGGGCTTTTTTGTTTTTTCTTTGGAGACATTTTGCTTCTCATCCAAGAAGCTTCTTCAGCTCTGACAGTGGGAAATGGAAGGATGAAAAAAGCACCTTTGGGACTACCTTGATATTGTTCTTCACTCACTAAGTCATGTCCAACTCTTACAAATTCCATGGACCATAGCATGCCAGCCTCCCCTGACTTCCATTGTCTCTCCGAGTCTGCCCAAATTCATGTTCCTTGGGTTGATGACACCATCTAACCATCTCTGCTGTCCCCTTTTCCTTCTGCCTTCCATCTCTTTCCCAACATCCGGGTCTTCTCCAAGGAGTTCTCATTTGCTGGCCAAAGTCTTTGATCTTCAGCTGTGGTATCTGTCATCTACTCAGGGGTGGGCTTCAAAAATTTTAGCAAAGGGTTCTCTGCCTGGTTGTTGGGTGGGTGTGGCCATGGTGGGCGTGGCCTAGTCAGTCTCCTATACCAATGGTGCACGTGTGTGTGTGGCATTTTTGCCTTTCCTGGGTTCCAGAAGCTTGAAAACGACCTCCCTGGGCTCCAGAGGCTCTCTGGAAGCTGAAAACGGGCCCATTTCCGGCTTTCCTGAACTTTTAAGAGGCCCATTTTTCACCCTCCCTGAGCTTCCGCACACTCCCTGCACTTACCTGCATCCTAAATGAGCCGTGTGGGGATTCCTGGGAGGGGTGGGGCAGGGCCTGCCAGGAGTGGGATTTGGGGGTTCTCCAAACTGCACAGTATCTTAGATTGGGGCTCTCCCGAACCCCTGTGAACCCCCCCCCCCAGCAGCCCAAACCTGAGTTTACTTAAGGGCCTATAATTCCAACCTTAGAGACTATCACAATCCTAACTGCAGAAGTCTCTCAGACACAATGATTTCACATTTAGGGTGATGGTGACTTTTGTTGAATTTTGTCCTTCATTGAAAGTTCGGAGTGAAAATTCACTTCCCATCACTCTAAACTTTCCTTTCTCCCACCACTTGTAGTAGACCTGACTACCCATGTTGGATTAGACTTCAGTTCCAGGAAGGAAAGATGCGAGTCTTATTTTTATCATTTATATTGTACTATTATTATTATGTTATTAAGAAAGCTTTGTTTACTGTGAATTATTATATGCTATGTTAGGTATAAACATTTTGTGTATTGTCATTCTGAGGAGCTTTTGTTGACTTTCTTAAATACAACATATACACTACTTATCTTTGATTTAATTCCTTCCAGTTGCTATTTTTAATTTGAGTACTTCTCTCTCTTTCTCTCCCAGTCTCTGTCTGTCTGCCTGCCTGCCTGCCTGCCTGCCTCTCTCTCTCTCTCTCTGTCTCTATCTATCTATCTATCTATCTATCTATCTATCTATCTATCTATCTATCTATCTTTCTGTCATCTCTCAATATGAAAGATTTGAGAGTTAATTGTTGTCATTTTACTTTCCTACCCTAAATCTTTTCCACTAATTCCTTAATTTTCTGTTTCGGAAACAGCATGTCACTGCATTTCACTTTTTAATAAATATCAACTTAGATTTGTAATACTTACGCTGAATCCTGCTTTTTGTAACACATTAGCATTTTTGTAAAATACAGTAAATTACGTGCTGTGTTTTTAGATTTTAGAGCTAAGTAGTAAATGGGAGAAAAGAGTCTAATTATCCTTTATTGCTGGAAAATAGCTGTCACATATTAAATTACCTAGCAGTCTGGTAAACTGGGAGCTGAAATAAAGCCTTTTCTCTTCGCTCCTCTCCGCTCTCCCCTCCCCTCCTCTTCTCTTTCTTGCTTTCTTTCTCTTCCTTCTCCTCTCCTCTCCTCCCTTTTCCCCATTTTCCTCTTCCCCTTTTTCCTCTTCCCCATCCTCTCCTACCTCCCACTCCTCTTCCAGTTTTTCCCTCCCTTCTCCCCCTCTCTCTCTCTCATATTCATCATGATAAGCCTCTTGAAATTTACATCTTCTTATAAGAGTTTTGGAGTCTTTTTAGAAATAAATTAAATGAATTATTGCCGTCATTATTTTATTTCCCAACCCTACCTGGAACAGGAGAATCATGCTAAAGAGTCTCAAGTCTTCATCATGACGTGTTTAGACTACTGCAATATGATTGACGCAGGGTCTGCCTTTAAAAGTCATTCAGAAGTTGCATTTGATTCAGAGTGCAGCATCCGACTGGCATTCACAGAGGGGGAAGAGGACGAAAATCCTGGGTGCAGGATCCTGGGTGTATTTTAGGTTAGGCAGAGCCAGAGGTCGTATTCAAGCAGGTTCTGACCAGTTCTTGAGAACCAGTAATGGAAATTTCGAGTAGTTCAGAGAACTGGCAAATCTCACCTCTGACTGGCCCCGCCCCCATCTCTTCTCTGACTCCCATTGAGTCCCAGCTGATCAGCTTGGTCTTCTTTGGTTGCCCTGCCCAGGAGAACGGAGCTGGAAAGCAGGTTAGTGGGGTGGGGAGAGAGTGAGGATTTTGCAGTAATCTTTCCCTGCCATGCCCATCAAGCCACACCACGCCCACCAAGCCACGCCCACAGAACCGGTAGTAAAAAAATTTGAATCCCACTACTGGTTAAAGCTTGCCCAAACTGCCATCAATGTCTTGACATTGTGATCTGCAGGACCTATGGGACACATTAATCTACCTGGAAAAACAAAAGATAGTTCTTGACTAACGACCACAATTGAGGTCGCTAAGTGCGAAATTCATTCAGTGAGTTTGGCTGGTGCATATTACCTTTCTTGCCTCAATTGTTAAGTGAATTGCTGAAGTTGTTTAGTTAGCAACACAGTTGTTAAGGGAATCTGGCTTCCCCATGGATTTTGCTTGTCAAAAGGTGGCCAAAGTGGGATCACATTACCCTGGGACATTGCAACCGTCTTAAATATGAGTCGGTTGCCGAGCATCTGAATTTTGCTCATGTGAACACGGGGATGCTGCAACAGTCTTAAGTGTGAAAAATGGTCATAAATCTTTTTTTCAGTATTGTCATATCTTGGAACGATAACTAAACCAACTGCTGTGAGTCAAGATCTACCTGTATTATCAATGCTCTGCTAATTTAGAGGGGTGAATTTGGAGAAGTGAGGAGGAGGAGGAGGCTCAATGGTTCTATTTTTCAGAGACTTATGCTAATGAGATAACTAAATTCTGCTGTCACTCATAAAACATTTCTATGCCTGTTTTAGAGTTGCCATGAACAGAAACAAGAGAGGGGAAGGAATTGGAAAGAGCAGTGAAGCAGTTTGGAACCGAAAGTGCATTCCATTTTTATCTTGCAAAGATTATAACTAAGCTACCAGAGTTACTACCATGCAAATCTCTAATTGGAGAATGTCATGGTCCTGTTGGAATCTGATTCCAAGGGGAGGTTGAGCAGCTGACAGAGAGTGGGAGTGTGGTTCCAGTGGCTGTGGAGGAAACTGGGGAAGGGCATAGTCTGGCTGGGCATTCAGAGGAAGACCCAGGCCCTCCTCCTCCTCATCCTAGGGCACGCAGGGAGGAACGGAGAAGGGAGCAATGTGGGTTATGAGGGTTTTAGAAAAGGGCCCTGATTCCCTCAATTAGCTGCAGCTAGGAAAACAGGGTTTTAAAAGGGTGTTTGTGCATAGCACCTTGCTGGAAGCAAAGCATGAATTATTTTTGTTTGTCATGTCTTATCTGGGTTTTGGCATCCTCCCAATTGTGTGTTTCGTTGTCTTTTGAAGTCTGCCATTCCTTATCCTGCCCTGTCTCATTAATTGCTGCAGTGTGGTTTGTGTTGGATTTATTTATAATCTATATATACTATGGGTTCAGATAGAACTTCTTCCCTTTAAAAACTGTTCTTGGGAGAGTTTTTTCTCCGGCCGATGATAACTGGACATTGGAAATGAGGTTGGAGGAATTAAAAGGACTTTACCTGCTTTTGTTACTTTGTTGCTTTTGTACCACGCCCCTTTGGGTCATCACAGAGAATGTGATTGATGACTCTTGGCAATGAACGTGTTTTGTTGGAGAATATGAATTATGATACACCCAGAGGGGTCGGGGGGGGGGGAACCAGGGTCAAGGGTGACAGGGCTCATGATTTAAGTAGGGCAACTGCCCAAATCCTGACAACTATTCCATGATGACTGATTAATTTATAAGTACCTGGCAGCAGGTATTTAAAAATTGTAGTGTAGTTTTATTATCCAAAGGAGGGAAGAATCAGCTGTAAAGTATTCCTACTCAATCTCAGCTACATACATTTCAATTCAGTCCTGTTAGGAGACATCCATCAAATTTTTCCTGATGTTTTATTTATCGCAGATCTTTTATCATATTCATATTTGACAGACTACTGAATGACAGTCTCAGTTATCAAGAACTCGGAGACAGGAATTGTATGTTCATCCACAACTGCTGGGGAAAAAATGTCTAGAAATGTAATCTTAACAATTCACTTTTTAATAGCTTGGAAGATGATACAGGAACATGCTTAATTAACTAATTAGATCAAAGTAAATGGGAAAATTGTTCAGTCTGGCCAGAGAGAAAAAGATTGCTGGATGGCCATCAAACCAAGAATGAAAAGCAAGTGAAGAAAAAAAGTAAAAAAAATAATAATAATTCTGCACCCGGGGGAAGAAATTGAGGGAAAGCAGTAATTAGAAGCAATTTAAATATTTTCTACAATTGTTGGTTGGGAACAATGGGGCAGATTTAAGAGCCCAGCATTGTTTTTACAGATTTTTTTTTCAAATTTTGCTCATTTTTTAAAATCTTTTTTTGTCTTTTCTTTCACTTTACATGATTATGTGTGTTTATATTTTTTTTGGAAAATGACAAATAGTTCTGACATCAATTTCACTGTTGAAATTTAGATTTTTACTGAGAGTTTTCTTAGTTCTTTCTTAAGATGATATAAAGAATTGAGCTCTCAGAATAAAAGCTAAATCATCAGCAAAAGCTTGTAGTTTAAATTCTTCCTTCTTAATTTTCATTCCTTTTATGCTTTTATCATCCCTAATATTTCTATTCAACACTTCCAAGGTCAACACAAATCGCAAAGGGGATAGGGGACACCCTTGTCTTGTGCCTTTTCTTATATTAATAAAATCTGTAAGTTCCCCCTCCATCATTACCTTTGCTGTCTGTTTATTATATATGGCTTCGATTGCTTGAATAAATTTTTTAGCAAAACCCATCTGTTCCAATAGTAATAACATAAATCTCCAATTCACGTTGTCAAATGCCTTTTGAGCATCTAAAAATATCAAAGCCATTTGCTTTTCAGGATGAGCCTCATAGGATTCCAAAGTATCCAAGATTACTCTCATATTGTCTCTGATTTGTCTCTTTGGCAGAAATCCATTTTGATCTGAGTGAATAAAATTATTTAAATATTTTTTAAGTCTTTCTGCTAAAATTGAAGCAAAGATTTTATAGTCTGCATTCAATAAGGAGATGGGTCTGTAGTTCTTAATTTGCAGTGGGTCAGCCTCTTCTTTTGGAATAAGTGTGATATAAGCCTCTGACCATGTTTTGGGTATCATCTTCTTTAACATAACTTCATTCATGACTTCTAACAATAGGATACTCAATGATTCTTGAAATGTTTTATAGAATTCTGCCGGAAGCCCATCTGGACCCGGTGCTTTCCCATTGTTTTGTCTCTTAAATGCTTCATTTAATTCCATCATTGTTATATTGCTTTCTAGCATTTCTTCAGTCTCTTTAGGTATCTTTGGTAAATTAGCATTCTGTAAATATTGTTTGACTTTTTCCTCATCAATATTCTCTTGTTTATATAGTTGCCCATAAAAATCTTGAATAATTTCCTTTTTCTCCTTATTACCATAACAAACTTGGCCTTGATCATCTATTAACTTCAATATTTTTCTTGATTCCTTCTCCTTTCTCAATTTATATGCTAGCCATTTCCTGGTTTATTCGCATCTTCGAAGTAATTCTGTTTAGAATTTCTGATTTTCTGTGCCAATTCCTCTTTCTCTATTAATTCCATTTTATGTTTAATTACATCCAGCTTCAATTTAATATCTTTTTTCTGTGGCATTTTCTGTAATTCTTTTTCAAGTCTTTTATACTCATCTTCCAAGACCTTAGAAGCTTGCCTTTTCCTAATATTCTTTTTTCTTGTATAATCTATTATCAGACCTCTAGCATATGCCTTCATTGTATCCCAAACATTCTGCGTTGAAGTATCTTCTTTTTTATTTTCTCTGAAAAAAAAGCCAATTCCTTCTCCATCCATTGTATAAAATCTTTCTCCTTTAAAATAGTATTATTTAATGTCCATCTCGATCTTTTTTTTTTGTCCCTTCCATTTAATTGTCATTGGGCTATGATCTGCCCAAGTACTTGTTTCAATATTTGTTTCATGAATATTGGATATTAATTCTGTTGATATCCAAATCATATCTAATCTGGACCATGATAAATGTCTATTTGAATAAAAAGTATATTGTTTAGCTTTAACATTTCTTTCTCTCCAAATATCTTTTAAAGATAGTTCGTCTGTCATTTTAAAAAAAGATTTAGGGAGAGCCTTTCTATTTTGCTTGGTTGTTGTTGCTATATAGTCCAATTTATTGTCCACAATTCCATTAAAGTCTCCCATCATAATTCTATTAACATAGTCCAGTCCAGTTATTTTCATGTGTCGCTTTTTATAAAACTCTTCTTGCTTTTCATTCGGAGCATAAATTGCAATCAAGAGTATTTTTATATTATTGTCCATTATTTCCACCATTAATACTCTTCCATCTTCATCATTGTAGATCAGTTTTGCTGGGATAGCCTCTTTAATGTATAGAACCACTCCTCTTTTCTTACATAACATAGCTGACTTATATTTATTAATGTAAGTGCTATGACACTTATGAATCCTTTGCTTATTTAGTGATATTGATATCCTCCAAGTTAATGTTCTACTTTCTTTTTATTCTTTAATATAGTTACTTATCCTGTCTTTTTAAAACTATTAAGCAATTAAAATGTAATTAAACAATTAATTAAAACATTCATGTAAATACTGTTTATGCTAATACCATCAGACCAAAAGATGATCACAAGGATAATTAGGGAGGTGCTTTTGTACTGATTATTCTCTATACTGTGTTTCCCCAAAAATAAGACCCTGTGTTTTATTTATATGTGTGTGTGTGTGTGTGTGTGTATGTGTAGATAGATAGATAGATAGATAGATAGATAGATAGAGAGAGAGAGAGAGAGAGAGAGAGAGAGAGAGAGAGAGAGAAAGAGAAAGAAAGAAAGAAAGAAAGAAAGAAAGAAAGAAAGAAAGAAAGAAAGAAAGAAAGAAAGAAAGAAAGAAAGAAAGAAAGAAAGAAAGAAAGAAAAGGCACCAGGTCTTATTTTCCAGGGATGTCATCATCCACTGACTAACCTCATTTGTGTATGTTGCCCCTGGATTCCTTTTCACTGTCAGAGGCCTTCAGGAACTTCCTCTGAGGCTGGCAAGGCTTTCCTGAATGCCTCTGCAGCCCATAACCAAGCTCTGGATTGATCCAGAGCTTTATTGCCAGCTCCAGAAGCCTTCAGGAAAGCCTTGCGAGCTGCAGAAGAAATGGGCCAGCCAGGCAGGTGTGCAAGAGCTGTGGTGTGCAAGAGCTGGCTACAGCTGTCCAAAGGGACGTAGTAGGGCAGTTCCACCCCCCACATCCCTACCCTAGCTTAATTTTTACCCATGCACTCTGGAATGAGAGAGATCTTAATTGGGACTTATTTTGGGGGTAGGGTTTATATTGGGTGCACATGTAAAAATCAAGTTAGGACTTACTTTCAGGCTAGGTATTTTCAGAGAAACAGGGTAGATATTCTTTTGATATTGGCTTTTTACCAGCTTAAATCTCAAAGCTAGTCAGATGAAGCGCTCCTAACCCCAATTATGGATGCAGTAATTATATTTGGAAAAGAGAGGTTATTGATGGATAAGCAAGAATTTTCATCCATCCTAGAACGCCAGTACTTCTGAAAGGCAATCAGACTTGGGTAGCACATTTGCTCCATTGAATTGTTTAAGGTCATTTTTAAGTGCTTTCAAAGTGCCTTGAGTAATTTAGGAACTTGTGAAACTATAGCAAATGGCCTTATTTATTATGGATCAGGTCAGAAGCTGTATTTCTTGGATAATTTTTATGTGGTGGTTACATTTTCCAGCACTAGAGAAGACTGCTGTATTTTTAATTTGTATAAAAATCTCTATTCACCTTGAGGACCCAAGGAAAGGGCACTTAGACAAACACATAGGAATACATAAAGTGATTTTTCAGAAATAGATGTTTGCAATACAGTCTTAATTAAAATTTCCCCAAATGGTGCTATGTAAAATTACAGTTCTTGGCTTCTTGCAAGTGAAACACAAGAGCATGCTGATTGGGATGGCTAAATCTGGGGGAAGAATAACCTCTATCCACCCCATTTGGGCTATAAAAATAGAATAAATACATAAGTAAAGCAATTGCTGTCCTCAGGTTGCACTGAATGGCAAATTTGGCTTTGCACAACAACATTTAAGGCAAATGTTTGAAAAGATTTAATTTAGGACTTGGCTTGAATTTATTGCAAAATCACCCTATTCATGTAGATCAGGGGTTGTATTTGACTTCAGGGGGCTGGGGTGAGTATTGCTGGCCACATTGAGTGTGGGCAGCTCAATGTCACTCAAGTCAGGGGCACCTGTGATGGCCAGGCGCTAAGGCAGGACTTCCCTCACACCCACCCTCATTCTCTTTATAATCGCCTTCCTTCCTTCCTTCCTTCCTTCCTTCCTTCCTTCCTTCCTTCCTTCCTTCCTTCCTTCCTTCCTTCCTTCCTTCCTTCCTTCCTTCCTTCCTTCCTTCCTTCTCTTCTTTTTCCTTCCCTTCTGCAGGAGGCTGTCTAGTGGTAGGATTTAATTTTTTTTACTACTGGTTCTGTGGGTGTGGCTTGGTGGGCATGGCTTGGTGGGCGTAGCAGGGGAAGCTTACTCCTGGGGGAAGGTTACTGCAAAATCCCATTCCCTCCGCACCCCACTAACCTGTTTTCTAGCTCCGTTCCCTGGGCAGGGCAACCAAAGAAGACCCAGCCGATCAGCTGAGACTCAACGGGAGGCAGAGAAGAGATGTGGGTGGGGCCAGTCAGAGGCAGTATTTGCCATTTCTCCAAACTACTCCAAATTTCCGCTATCAGTTCTCCAGAACTGGGCAGAACTTGCTAAAGACCACCTCTGGCCCAAGGTCCTTGAGTTTGACACCTCTGATGTAGATGGTTTGCATTTTTTTTTTTTTTTTTGATAAATGTCCCAGATCAAGTGAAAAGTTACTGTCTGAAATTGTGAAGCATTTCAACCAAATATGGTCGACCACTGTTTTTCAAATGTGGCCACTTTCATTCTTGGGAGCTTCACTTCTTCACCAATTTGAAAAAAACACTGTTTTAGACAGATGACATAGATATGGAAGTCTTGTTGTTGTTGTCTTTTATGGTGTGTATGTGTGTGTGTGTTCATAAACTGGCTCAACATAAGATAAAATTGTCATCCACAATTCGAAGCATGTTGGACTTCCATTTAAATTTCTGGTGATGCTGTGCTTCTATTAAAACTGTTTTGCAAAGCTGGTGCCTTCTAGAATAAATAACTTAGCCCCTCATAAGTAGCTATTAAAATCCCTTTCTAATAGAAAATCAGTACATTTGAATCAATATCTCCAATTTAAGCCTTAGTCAACACCTATTTATAAAACAAGCCCCTGCCTGTTCCCTAATAAAGTGATGTCCTTTGGTAAAGCCAGGTAAACTTATTTTCACTGCCATTTCTAATGAGCTCCTAAATCTTTGTTGTCTAGATTTGCCAAAAGAAAATTTAGCTCATATATGCACACACCTATCATGTTCTTTCCTTAAGTAAAGCATAATATGAACTGCCAAGAGGGATTAAGAAATGCCGAATCAAAGAAGTTATAGATATAAGGTAATCTAAAGGAAATATAAATAAAATCTAATTTTTAGGAACACCATTTCGTATAATTCTCTGCACTTACAAACTGTCCTACTTTGCATCATGTCCATATGCATTTTCATATAACAGAATAACAGAAGGGACCTTGGAGGTCTTCTAGTCCAACCCCTTTCTCAAGCAAGAGACTTTGTACTCCACAAAAGTTTGGCTTACCACTCTTCCTGGCGATGAACAAAAGATTTCTTTCTTCTCACACACTTCAGGAAGCATACTAGCAGTTATTAAATGAGTTTAGGAATCATTTCAATAACATACGGGTAAAAAAAAGATTAATGAACATAAAATTTCAGGTCAAATTTTACTTGGTCCTCCAAATGAAAGGATTGTTCATAAAAATGGTGAATAATCTATCTAATAGGATATTTTCTTTAGGTATCTTGCTATATATTTTCCTTTCCTTCCCTTGCCTTACTACATTTTCCTTCCCTTCCCTTCCCTTCCTACATTTTCCTTCCCTTCCCTTCCCTTCCCTTCCTACATTTTGCTTCCCTTCCCTTCCTACATTTTCCGTCCCTTCCCTTCCTACATCTTCCTTCCCTTCTCTACCCTTCCTACATTTTCCTTTCCTTCCCTTCCCTTCCTACATCTTCCTTCCCTCCCCTTTCTACATTTTCCTTCCCTTCCCTTCCTACATTTTCCTTCCCTTCCCTTCCTACATTTTCCTTCCCTTCCCTTCCCTTCCTACATTTTCCTTCTTCCCTTCCGTTCCCTTCCCTTCCTACATTTTCCTTCCCTTCCCTTCCCTTCCTACATTTTCCTCCCCTTCCCTTCCTACATTTTCCTTCCCTTCCCGACCTATATTTTCTTTCCCCTCTCTACCCTTCCTACATTTTCCTTCCCTTCCCTTCCTACATTTCCTTCCCTTCCCTTCCTATATTTTCCTTATTCCCTTCTCTACCCTTCCTACATTTTCCTTCCCTTCTCTTCCCTTCCTATATTTTCCTTCCCTTCTCTTCCCTTCCTACATTTTCCTTTCTTCCCTTCCTACATTTCCCTTCCCTTCCCGACCTATATTTTCTTTCCCCTCTCTACCCTTCCTACATTTTCCTTTCCTCCCCTTCCCTTCCTACATTTTCCTTCCCTTCCCGACCTATATTTTCTTTCCCCTCTCTACCCTTCCTACATTTTCCTTCCCTTCCCTTCCTATATTTTCCTTCCCTTCTCTTCCCTTCCTATATTTTCCTTCCCTTCTCTACCCTTCCTACATTTTCCTTTCCTTCCCTTCCCTTCCTACATTTCCCTTCCCTTCCTACATCTTCCTTCCCTTCTCTACCCTTCCTACATTTTCCTTCCCTTCCCTTCCTACATTTTCCTTCCCTTCCCGACCTATATTTTCTTTCCCCTCTCTACCCTTCCTACATTTTCCTTCCCTTCCCTTCCTACATTTTCCTTCCCTTCCCTTCCCTTCCTATATTTTCCTTCCCTTCTCTACCCTTCCTACATTTTCCTTCCCTTCTCTTCCCTTCCTATATTTTCCTTTGCCTTCCTACATTTTCCTTCCCTTCCTAAATTTTCCTTTCCTTCCCTTCCCTTCCTACATTTTCCTTCCCTTCCCTTCCTACATTTTCCTTTCCTTCCCTTCCTACATCTTCCTTCCCTTCCCTTCCTACATTTTCCTTCCCTTCCCTTTCCTTCCTACATTTTCCTTCCCTACGCTTCCGTTCCTACATTTTCCTTCCCTTCCCTTCCCTTGCTACATCTTCCTTCCCTCCCCTTCCTACATTTTCCTTCCCTTCCCTTCCGACATCTTCCTTCCCTTCCTACATTTTCCTTCCCTTCCCTTCCCTTCCTACATTTTCCTTCCCTTCCCTTCCCTTCCTACATTTTCCTCCCCTTCCTACATTTTCCTTCCCTTCCCTTCCCTTCCTACATTTTCCTTCCCTCCTCTACCCTTCCTACATTTTCCTTTCCTTCCCTTCCTACATCTTCCTTCCCTTCCTACATTTTCCTTCCCTTCCCTACCTACATTTTCCTTCGTACATTTTCCTTTCCTTCCCTTCCCTTCCTAAATTTTCCTTCCCTTCCCTTCCCTTCCTACATTTTCCTTCCCTTCTCTACCCTTCCTACATTTTCCTTCCCTTCCTTTGCCTTCCTAAATTTTCCTTCCCTTCCTACATTTTCCTTTCCTTCCCTTCCCTTCCTACATTTTCCTTCCCTTCCCTTCCCTTCCTACATTTTCCTTCCCTTTCCTTCCCTTTCCTTCCCTTCCTACATTTTCCTTCCCTTCTCTACCCTTCCTACATTTTCCTTCCCTTCCCTTCCCTTCCGACATCTTCCCTCCCTTCCTACATTTTCCTTCCCTTCCCTTCCCATCCTACATTTTCCTTCCCTTTCCTACCTACCTTTTCCTTTCCTTCCCTTCCCTTCCTACATTTCCCTTCCCTTCCCTTCCTACATTTTCCTTCGCTTCTCTACCCTTCCCATATTTTCCTTTCCTTCCCTTCCCTTCCTACATCTTCCTTCCCTTCCTACATTTTCCTTCCCTTCCCTTCCTACATTTCCTTCCCTTCCCTTCCTATATTTTCCTTATTCCCTTCTCTACCCTTCCTACATTTTCCTTCCCTTCTCTTCCCTTCCTATATTTTCCTTCCCTTCTCTTCCCTTCCTACATTTTCCTTTCTTCCCTTCCTACATTTCCCTTCCCTTCCCGACCTATATTTTCTTTCCCCTCTCTACCCTTCCTACATTTTCCTTTCCTCCCCTTCCCTTCCTACATTTTCCTTCCCTTCCCGACCTATATTTTCTTTCCCCTCTCTACCCTTCCTACATTTTCCTTCCCTTCCCTTCCTATATTTTCCTTCCCTTCTCTTCCCTTCCTATATTTTCCTTCCCTTCTCTACCCTTCCTACATTTTCCTTTCCTTCCCTTCTCTTCCTACATTTCCCTTCCCTTCCTACATTTTCCTTCCCTTCTCTACCCTTCCTACATTTTCCTTCCCTTCCCTTCCTACATTTTCCTTCCCTTCCCGACCTATATTTTCTTTCCCCTCTCTACCCTTCCTACATTTTCCTTCCCTTCCCTTCCTACATTTTCCTTCCCTTCCCTTCCCTTCCTATATTTTCCTTCCCTTCTCTACCCTTCCTACATTTTCCTTCCCTTCTCTTCCCTTCCTATATTTTCCTTTGCCTTCCTACATATTCCTTCCCTTCCTAAATTTTCCTTTCCTTCCCTTCCCTTCCTACATTTTCCTTCCCTTCCCTTCCTACATTTTCCTTTCCTTCCCTTCCTACATCTTCCTTCCCTTCCCTTCCTACATTTTCCTTCCTTTCCCTTTCCTTCCTACATTTTCCTTCCCTACGCTTCCGTTCCTACATTTTCCTTCCCTTCCCTTCCCTTGCTACATCTTCCTTCCCTCCCCTTCCTACATTTTCCTTCCCTTCCCTTCCGACATCTTCCTTCCCTTCCTACATTTTCCTTCCCTTCCCTTCCCTTCCTACATTTTCCTTCCCTTCCCTTCCCTTCCTACATTTTCCTCCCCTTCCTACATTTTCCTTCCCTTCCCTTCCCTTCCTACATTTTCCTTCCCTCCTCTACCCTTCCTACATTTTCCTTTCCTTCCCTTCCTACATCTTCCTTCCCTTCCTACATTTTCCTTCCCTTCCCTACCTACATTTTCCTTCGTACATTTTCCTTTCCTTCCCTTCCCTTCCTAAATTTTCCTTCCCTTCCCTTCCCTTCCCTTCCTACATTTTCCTTCCCTTCCCTTCCCTTCTTATATATTCCTTCCCTGCCCTTCCTACATCTTCCTTCCCTTCTCTACCCTTCCTACATTTTCCTTCCCTTCCTTTGCCTTCCTAAATTTTCCTTCCCTTCCTACATTTTCCTTTCCTTCCCTTCCCTTCCTACATTTTCCTTCCCTTCCCTTCCCTTCCTACATTTTCCTTCCCTTTCCTTCCCTTCCTACATTTTCCTTCCCTTCTCTACCCTTCCTACATTTTCCTTCCCTTCCCTTCCGACATCTTCCCTCCCTTCCTACATTTTCCTTCCCTTCCCTTCCCATCCTACATTTTCCTTCCCTTTCCTACCTACCTTTTCCTTTCCTTCCCTTCCCTTCCTACATTTCCCTTCCCTTCCCTTCCTACATTTTCCTTCGCTTCTCTACCCTTCCCACATTTTCCTTTCCTTCCCTTCCCTTCCTACATCTTCCTTCCCTTCCTACATTTTCCTTCCCTTCCCTTCCCTTCCCTTCCTACATTTTCCTTCCCTTCCCATCCTTTCCCTTCCTACATTTTACTTCCCTTCTGACATTTTCCTTCCCTTCCCTTCCCTTCCTACATATTCCTTCCCTTCTCTACCCTTCCTACATTTTCCTTCCCTTCCCTTCCCTTCCTATATCTTCCTTCCCTTCCTACATTTACCTTCCCTTCCTTTCCTATATCTTCCTTCCCTTCCCTTCCTAAATTTTCCTTCCCTTCTCTTCCCTTCCTATATTTTCCTTCCCTTCCCTTCCTACATTTTCCTTCCCTTCCCTTCCCACATCTTCCTTCCCTTCCCTCCCTACATCTTCCTTCCCTTCCTACATTTTCCTTCCATTCCCTACCCTTCCTACATTTTGCTTTCCTTCCCTTCCCTTCCTACATTTTCCTTCCCTTCCCTTCCCTTCCTGTATTTTCCTTTCCTTTCCTTCCCTTCCTACACTTTCCTTCCCTTCTCTACCCTTCCTACATTTTCCTTCCCTTTTCTTCCCTTCCTATATTTTCCTTCCCTTCCCTTCCTACATCTTCCTTCCCTTCCCTTCCTACATCTTCCTTCCCTTCCTACATTTTCCTTCCCTTCCCTTCCTACATCTTCCTTCCCTTCCCTTCCTACATCTTCCTTCCCTTCCTACATTTTCCTTCCCTTCTCTACCCTTCCTACATTTTCCTTCCCTTCCCTTCCTACATCTTCCTTCCCTTCCTACATTTTCCTTTCCTTCCCTTCCCTTCCTACATCTCCCTTCCCTTCCAACATTTTCCTTCCCTTCCCTTCCTACATTTTCCTTCCCTTCCCTTCTTATATTTTCCTTCCCTTCTCTACCCTTCCTACATTTTTCTTCCCTTCCCTTCCTACATTTTCCTTCCCTTCCCTTCCTACATTTTCCTTCCCTTCTCTACCCTTTGTACATTTTCCTTTCCTTCCCTTCCCTTCCTACATCTTCCTTGCCTTCGCTTCCAGCATTTTCCCTCCCTTCCCTTCCCTTCCTACATTTTCCTTCCCTACGCTTCCCTTCCAACATTTTCCTTCCCTTCCCTCCCCTTCCTACATCTTCCTTCCCTCCCCTTCCTACATTTTCCTTCCCTTCCATTCCTAAATTTTCCTTCCCTTCCCTTCCTACATTTTCCTTCCCTTCCCTTCCCTTCCTACATTTTCCTTCCCTTCTCTTCCCTTCCTATATTTTCCTTCCCTTCCCTTCCTACATTTTCCTTCCCTTCCCTTCCCACATCTTCCTTCCCTTCCGTCCCTACATCTTCCTTCCCTTCCTACATTTTCCTTCTATTCCCTACCCTTCCTACATTTTGCTTTCCTTCCCTTCCCTTCCTAAATTTTCCTTCCCTTCCCTTCTTATATTTTCCTTCCCTTCTCTACCCTTCCTACATTTTTCTTCCCTTTCCTTCCTACATTTTCCTTCACTTCCCTTCCTACATTTTCCTTCCCTTCCCTTCCTACATTTTCCTTCCCTTCTCTACCCTTTGTACATTTTCCTTTCCTTCCCTTCCCTTCCTACATCTTCCTTGCCTTCGCTTCCAGCATTTTCCCTCCCTTCCCTTTCCTTCCTACATTTTCCTTCCCTACGCTTCCCTTCCAACATTTTCCTTCCCTTCCCTCCCCTTCCTACATCTTCCTTCCCTCCCCTTCCTACATTTTCCTTCCCTTCCATTTCTAAATTTTCCTTCCCTTCCCTTCCTACATTTTCCTTCCCTTCCCTTCCCTTCCTACATTTTCCTTCCCTTCTTACATTTTCCTTCCCTTCCTACATTTTCCTTCCCTTCCCTTCCCTTCCTACATTTTCCTTCCCTTCCCTTCCCTTCCTACATTTTCCTTCCCTTCCCGTCCCTCCCTACATTTTCCTTCCCTTCCCTTCCTACATCTTCCTTCCCTTCCCTTCCTACATCTTCCTTCCCTTCCCTGCCTACATCTTCCTTCCCTTCCTACATTTTCCTTTCCTTCCCTTCCCTTCCTACATTTTCTTTCCCTTCCTGTATTTTCCTTCCCTTCCCTTCCCTTCCTGTATTTTCCTTCCCTTCCCTTCCCTTCCTACATCTTCCCTCCCTTCTCTACCCTTCCTACATTTTCCTTCCCTTTTCTTCCCTTCCTATATTTTCCTTCCCTTCCTACATCTTCCTTCCCTTCCCTTCCCTTCCTACATCTTTCTTCCCTTCCCTTCCTACATTTTCCTTCCCTTCTCTTCCTTCCTATATTTCCCTTCCCTTCCCTTCCCTTCCTACATCTTCCTTCCCTTCCTACATCTTCCTTCCCTTCCTATATTTTCCTTTCCTTCCCTTCCCTTCCTACATCTCCCTTCCCTTCCTACATTTTCCTTCCCTTCCCTTCCTACATCTTCCTTCCCTTCCCTTCCTACATCTTCCTTCCCTTCCTACATTTTCCTTCCCTTCTCTACCCTTCCTACATTTTCCTTCCCTTCCCTTCCTACATCTTCCTTCCCTTCCTACATTTTCCTTTCCTTCCCTTCCCTTCCTACATCTCCCTTCCCTTCCAACATTTTCCTTCCCTTCCCTTCCTACATTTTCCTTCCCTTCTCTACCCTTTGTACATTTTCCTTTCCTTCCCTTCCCTTCCTACATCTTCCTTGCCTTCGCTTCCAGCATTTTCCCTCCCTTCCCTTTCCTTCCTACATTTTCCTTCCCTACACTTCCCTTCCAACATTTTCCTTCCCTTCCCTCCCCTTCCTACATCTTCCTTCCCTCCCCTTCCTACATTTTCCTTCCCTTCCATTCCTAAATTTTCCTTCCCTTCCCTTCCTACATTTTCCTTCCCTTCCCTTCCCTTCCTACATTTTCCTTCCCTTCTTACATTTTCCTTCCCTTCCTACATTTTCCTTCCCTTCCCTTCCCTTCCTACATTTTCCTTCCCTTCCCTTCCTACATTTTCCTTCCCTTCCCGTCCCTCCCTACATTTTCCTTCCCTTCCCTTCCTACATCTTCCTTCCCTTCCCTGCCTACATCTTCCTTCCCTTCCTACATTTTCCTTTCCTTCCCTTCCCTTCCTACATTTTCTTTCCCTTCCTGTATTTTCCTTCCCTTCCCTTCCCTTCCTGTATTTTCCTTCCCTTCCCTTCCCTTCCCTTCCTACATCTTCCCTCCCTTCTCTACCCTTCCTACATTTTCCTTCCCTTTTCTTCCCTTCCTATATTTTCCTTCCCTTCCTACATCTTCCTTCCCTTCTCTTCCCTTCCTATATTTCCCTTCCCTTCCCTTCCTACATCTTCCTTCCCTTCCCTTCCTACATCTTCCTTCCCTTCCTATATTTTCCTTTCCTTCCCTTCCCTTCCTACATCTTCCTTCCCTTCCCTTCCTACATCTTCCTTCCCTTCCTACATTTTCCTTCCCTTCTCTACCCTTCCTACATTTTCCTTCCCTTCCCTTCCCTTCCTACATCTCCCTTCCCTTCCAACATTTTCCTTCCCTTCCCTTCCTACATTTTCCTTCCCTTCCCTTCTTATATTTTCCTTCCCTTCTCTACCCTTCCTACATTTTCCTTCCCTTTTCTTCCCTTCCTATATTTTCCTTCCCTTCCTACATTTTCCTTCCCTTCTCTTCCCTTCCTACATTTTCCTTCCCTTCTCTTCCCTTCCTATATTTCCCTTCCCTTCCCTTCCCTTCCTACATCTTCCTTCCCTTCCCTTCCTACATCTTCCTTCCCTTCCTATATTTTCCTTTCCTTCCCTTCCCTTCCTACATCTCCCTTCCCTTCCTACATTTTCCATTTTCCTTCCTTCCCTTCCTACATCTTCCTTCCCTTCCCTTCCTACATCTTCCTTCCCTTCCTACATTTTCCTTCCCTTCTCTACCCTTCCTACATTTTCCTTCCCTTCCCTTCCCTTCCTACATCTCCCTTCCCTTCCAACATTTTCCTTCCCTTCCCTTCCTACATTTTCCTTCCCTTCCCTTCTTATATTTTCCTTCCCTTCTCTACCCTTCCTACATTTTTCTTCCCTTCCCTTCCTACATTTTCCTTCACTTCCCTTCCTACATTTTCCTTCCCTTCCCTTCCTACATCTTCCTTGCCTTCGCTTCCAGCATTTTCCTCCCTTCCTTTCCTTCCTACATTTTCCTTCCCTACGCTTCCCTTCCAACATTTTCCTTCCCTTCCCTCCCCTTCCTACATCTTCCTCCCCTCCCCTTCCTACATTTTCCTTCCCTTCCATTCCTAAATTTCCTTCCCTTCCCTTCCTACATTTTCCTTCCTTCCCTTCCCTTCCTACATTTTCCTTCCCTTCTCTTCCCTTCCTATATTTTCCTTCCCTTCTCTTCCCTTCCTACATTTTCCTTCCCTTCCCTTCCCACATCTTCCTTCCCTTCCCTCCCTACATCTTCCTTCCCTTCCTACATTTTCCTTCCATTCCCTACCCTTCCTACATTTTGCTTTCCTTCCCTTCCCTTCCTACATTTTCCTTCCCTTCCCTTCCTGTATTTTCCTTTCCTTCCCTTCCCTTCCTACACTTTCCTTCCTTCTCTACCCTTCCTACATTTTCCTTCCCTTTTCTTCCCTTCCTATATTTTCCTTCCCTTCCCTTCCTACATCTTCCTTCCCTTCCCTTCCTACATCTTCCTTCCCTTCCTACATTTTCCTTCCCTTCTCTACCCTTCCTACATTTTCCTTCCCTTCCCTTCCTACATCTTCCTTCCCTTCCAACATTTTCCTTCCCTTCCCTTCCTACATTTTCCTTCCCTTCCCTTCTTATATTTTCCTTCCCTTCTCTACCCTTCCTACATTTTTCTTCCCTTCCCTTCCTACATTTTCCTTCACTTCCTTCCTACATTTTCCTTCCCTTCCCTTCCTACATTTACCTTCCCTCCTCTACCCTTTGTACATTTTCCTTCCCTTCCCTTCCCTTCCTACATCTTCCTTGCCTTCGCTTCCAGCATTTTCCCTCCCTTCCCTTTCCTTCCTACATTTTCCTTCCCTACGCTTCCCTTCCTACATTTTCCTTCCCTTCCCTTCCCTTCCTACATTTTCCTTCCCTTCTTACATTTTCCTTCCCTTCCTACATTTTCCTTCCCTTTCCTTCCCTTCCTACATTTTCCTTCCCTTCCCTTCCCTTCCTACATTTTCCTTCCCTTCCCGTCCCTCCCTACATTTTCCTTCCCTTCCCTTCCTACATCTTCCTTCCCTTCCCTGCCTACATCTTCCTTCCCTTCCTACATTTTCCTTTCCTTTCCGTCCCTTCCCTTCCTACATTTTCTTTCCCTTCCTGTATTTTCCTTCCCTTCCCTTCCTGTATTTTCCTTCCCTTCCCTTCCCTTCCTACATCTTCCCTCCCTTCTCTACCCTTCCTACATTTTCCTTCCCTTTTCTTCCCTTCCTATATTTTCCTTCCCTTCCTACATCTTCCTTCCCTTCCCTTCCTACATCTTCCTTCCCTTCCTTCCTACATCTTCCTTCCCTTCCTATATTTTCCTTTCCTTCCCTTCCCTTCCTACATCTCCCTTCCCTTCCTACATTTTCCTTCCCTTCCCTTCCCTTCCTACATTTTCCTTCCCTTCCCTTCCTATATTTTCCTTCCCTTCCCTTCCTACATCTTCCTTCCCTTCCCTTCCTATATTTTCCTTCCCTTCTCTACCCTTCCTACATTTTCCTTTCCTTCCCTTCCTACATCTTCCTTCCCTTCCTACATTTTCCTTCCCTTCTCTTCCCTTCCTATATTTCCCTTCCCTTCCCTTCCTACATCTTCCTTCCCTTCCCCTTCCTACATCTTCCTTCCCTTCCTACATTTTCCTTCCGTTCCCTTCCCTTCCTACATTTTCCTTCCCTTCCCTTCCCTTCCTACATTTTCCTTCCCTTCTCTTCCCTTCCTACATCTTCCTTCCCTTCCCTTCCTACATCTCCCTTCCCTTCCTACATTTCCCTTCCCTTCCCTTCCCTTCCTACATCTTCCTTCCCTTCCCTTCCTACATCTTCCTTCCCTTCCTACATTTTCCTTCCGTTCCCTTCCCTTCCTACATTTTCCTTTCCTTCCCTTCCCTTCCTACATCTTCCTTCCCTTCCCTTCCTACATCTTCCTTCCCTTCCTACATTTTCCTTCCCTTCTCTACCCTTCCTACATTTTCCTTCCCTTCCCTTCCCTTCCTACATCTCCCTTCCCTTCCAACATTTTCCTTCCCTTCCCTTCCTACATTTTCCTTCCCTTCCCTTCTTATATTTTCCTTCCCTTCTCTACCCTTCCTACATTTTCCTTCCCTTTTCTTCCCTTCCTATATTTTCCTTCCCTTCCTACATTTTCCTTCCCTTCTCTTCCCTTCCTACATTTTCCTTCCTTCTCTTCCCTTCCTATATTTCCCTTCCCTTCCCTTCCCTTCCTACATCTTCCTTCCCTTCCCTTCCTACATCTTCCTTCCCTTCCTATATTTTCCTTTCCTTCCCTTCCCTTCCTACATCTCCCTTCCCTTCCTACATTTTCCTTCCCTTCCCTTCCTACATCTTCCTTCCCTTCCCTTCCTACATCTTCCTTCCCTTCCTACATTTTCCTTCCCTTCTCTACCCTTCCTACATTTTCCTTCCCTTCCCTTCCCTTCCTACATCTCCCTTCCCTTCCAACATTTTCCTTCCCTTCCCTTCCTACATTTTCCTTCCCTTCCCTTCTTATATTTTCCTTCCTTCTCTACCCTTCCTACATTTTTCTTCCCTTCCCTTCCTACATTTTCCTTCACTTCCCTTCCTACATTTTCCTTCCCTTCCCTTCCTACATCTTCCTTGCCTTCGCTTCCAGCATTTTCCCTCCCTTCCCTTTCCTTCCTACATTTTCCTTCCCTACGCTTCCCTTCCAACATTTTCCTTCCCTTCCCTCCCCTTCCTACATCTTCCTCCCCTCCCCTTCCTACATTTTCCTTCCCTTCCATTCCTAAATTTTCCTTCCCTTCCCTTCCTACATTTTCCTTCCCTTCCCTTCCCTTCCTACATTTTCCTTCCCTTCTCTTCCCTTCCTATATTTTCCTTCCCTTCTCTTCCCTTCCTACATTTTCCTTCCCTTCCCTTCCCACATCTTCCTTCCCTTCCCTCCCTACATCTTCCTTCCCTTCCTACATTTTCCTTCCATTCCCTACCCTTCCTACATTTTGCTTTCCTTCCCTTCCCTTCCTACATTTTCCTTCCCTTCCCTTCCTGTATTTTCCTTTCCTTCCCTTCCCTTCCTACACTTTCCTTCCCTTCTCTACCCTTCCTACATTTTCCTTCCCTTTTCTTCCCTTCCTATATTTTCCTTCCCTTCCCTTCCTACATCTTCCTTCCCTTCCCTTCCTACATCTTCCTTCCCTTCCTACATTTTCCTTCCCTTCTCTACCCTTCCTACATTTTCCTTCCCTTCCCTTCCTACATCTTCCTTCCCTTCCAACATTTTCCTTCCCTTCCCTTCCTACATTTTCCTTCCCTTCCCTTCTTATATTTTCCTTCCCTTCTCTACCCTTCCTACATTTTTCTTCCCTTCCCTTCCTACATTTTCCTTCACTTCCCTTCCTACATTTTCCTTCCCTTCCCTTCCTACATTTACCTTCCCTTCTCTACCCTTTGTACATTTTCCTTCCCTTCCCTTCCCTTCCTACATCTTCCTTGCCTTCGCTTCCAGCATTTTCCCTCCCTTCCCTTTCCTTCCTACATTTTCCTTCCCTACGCTTCCCTTCCTACATTTTCCTTCCCTTCCCTTCCCTTCCTACATTTTCCTTCCCTTCTTACATTTTCCTTCCCTTCCTACATTTTCCTTCCCTTTCCTTCCCTTCCTACATTTTCCTTCCCTTCCCTTCCCTTCCTACATTTTCCTTCCCTTCCCGTCCCTCCCTACATTTTCCTTCCCTTCCCTTCCTACATCTTCCTTCCCTTCCCTGCCTACATCTTCCTTCCCTTCCTACATTTTCCTTTCCTTTCCGTCCCTTCCCTTCCTACATTTTCTTTCCCTTCCTGTATTTTCCTTCCCTTCCCTTCCTGTATTTTCCTTCCCTTCCCTTCCCTTCCTACATCTTCCCTCCCTTCTCTACCCTTCCTACATTTTCCTTCCCTTTTCTTCCCTTCCTATATTTTCCTTCCCTTCCTACATCTTCCTTCCCTTCCCTTCCTACATCTTCCTTCCCTTCCCTTCCTACATCTTCCTTCCCTTCCTATATTTTCCTTTCCTTCCCTTCCCTTCCTACATCTCCCTTCCCTTCCTACATTTTCCTTCCCTTCCCTTCCCTTCCTACATTTTCCTTCCCTTCCCTTCCTATATTTTCCTTCCCTTCCCTTCCTACATCTTCCTTCCCTTCCCTTCCTATATTTTCCTTCCCTTCTCTACCCTTCCTACATTTTCCTTTCCTTCCCTTCCTACATCTTCCTTCCCTTCCTACATTTTCCTTCCCTTCTCTTCCCTTCCTATATTTCCCTTCCCTTCCCTTCCTACATCTTCCTTCCCTTCCCTTCCTACATCTTCCTTCCCTTCCTACATTTTCCTTCCGTTCCCTTCCCTTCCTACATTTTCCTTCCCTTCCCTTCCCTTCCTACATTTTCCTTCCCTTCTCTTCCCTTCCTACATCTTCCTTCCCTTCCCTTCCTACATCTCCCTTCCCTTCCTACATTTCCCTTCCCTTCCCTTCCCTTCCTACATTTTCCTTCCCTTCCCTTCCCTTCCTACATTTTCCTTTCCTTCCCTTCCCTTCTTACATTTTCCTTCCCTTCCCGTCCCTCCCTACATTTTCCTTCCCTTCCTTTCCTACATCTTCCTTCCCTTCCCTTCCTATATCTTCCTTCCTTTCCTACATTTTCCTTCCCTTCTCTACCCTTCTTCCATTTTCATTCCCTTCCCTTCCTACATCTTCTTTCCCTTCCCTTCCCTTCCTACATTTTCCTTCCCTTCTCTACCCTTCCTACATTTTCATTCCCTTCCCTTCCCTTCTTATATTTTCCTTCCCTTCTCTTCCCTTGCTATATTTTCCTTCCCTTCCCTTCACTTTCTACATTTTCCTTCCCTTCCCTTCCCTTCCTACATTTTCCTTCCCTTCCCTTCCTACATTTTCCTTCCCTTCTCTTCCCTTCCTACATCTTCCTTCCCTTCCCTTCCTACATCTTCCTTCCCTTCCTATATTTTCCTTTCCTTCCCTTCCCTTCCTACATCTCCCTTCCCTTCCTACATTTTCCTTCCCTTCCCTTCCCTTCCTACATTTTCCTTCCCTTCCCTTCCTATATTTTCCTTCCCTTCTCTACCCTTCCTACATTTTCCTTTCCTTCCCTTCCTACATCTTCCTTCCCTTCCTACATTTTCCTTCCCTTCTCTTCCCTTCCTATATTTCCCTTCCCTTCCCTTCCTACATCTTCCTTCCCTTCCCTTCCTACATCTTCCTTCCCTTCCTACATTTTCCTTCCGTTCCCTTCCCTTCCTACATTTTCCTTCCCTTCCCTTCCCTTCCTACATTTTCCTTCCCTTCTCTTCCCTTCCTACATCTTCCTTCCCTTCCCTTCCTACATCTCCCTTCCCTTCCTACATTTCCCTTCCCTTCCCTTCCCTTCCTACATTTTCCTTCCCTTCCCTTCCCTTCCTACATTTTCCTTCCCTTCCCTTCCCTTCCTACATTTTCCTTTCCTTCCCTTCCCTTCTTACATTTTCCTTCCCTTCCCGTCCCTCCCTACATTTTCCTTCCCTTCCTTTCCTACATCTTCCTTCCCTTCCCTTCCTATATCTTCCTTCCTTTCCTACATTTTCCTTCCCTTCTCTACCCTTCTTCCATTTTCATTCCCTTCCCTTCCTACATCTTCTTTCCCTTCCCTTCCCTTCCTACATTTTCCTTCCCTTCTCTACCCTTCCTACATTTTCATTCCCTTCCCTTCCCTTCTTATATTTTCCTTCCCTTCTCTTCCCTTGCTATATTTCCCGTCCCTTCCCTTCACTTTCTACATTTTCCTTTCCTTCCCTTCCTACATTTTCCTTCCCTTCCCTTCCCTTCCCTTCCCTTCCCTTCCCTTCCCTTCCTACATTTTCCTTCCCTTCCCTTCCTACATTTTCCTTCCCTTCTCTTCCCTTCCTACATTTTCCTTCCCTTCCCTTCCTACATTTTCCTTCCCTTCCTACATTTTCCTTCCCTTCCTACATTTTCCTTCCCTTCCTACATTTTCCTTCCCTTCCCTTCCCTTCCTACATTTTCCTTCCCTTCCCTTCCCTCCCTACATCTTCCTTCCCTTCCCTGCCTACATCTTCCTTCCCTTCCTACATTTTCCTTTCCTTCCCTTCCCTTCCTACATTTTCCTTCCCTTCCTGTATTTTCCTTCCCTTCCCTTCCCTTCCTACATCTTCCCTCCCTTCTCTACCCTTCCTACATTTTCCTTCCCTTTTCTTCCCTTCCTATATTTTCCTTCCCTTCCCTTCCCTTCCTACATCTTCCTTCCCTTCCCTTCCTACATCTTCCTTTCCATCCTACATTTTCCTTCCCTTCCTTTCCTACATCTTCCTTCCCTTCCCTTCCTACATCTCCCTTCCCTTCCTACATTTTCGTTCCCTTCCCTTCCCTTCCTACATTTTCCTTCCCTTCCCTTCCTATATTTTCCTTCCCTTCTCTACCCTTCCTACATTTTCCTTTCCTTCCCTTCCTACATCTTCCTTCCCTTCCTACATTTTCCTTCCCTTCTCTTCCCTTCCTATATTTCCCTTCCCTTCCCTTCCCTTCCTACATCTTCCTTCCCTTCCCTTCCTACATTTTCCTTCCCTTCCTACATTTTCCTTCCCTTCCCTTCTCTTCCCTTCCTACATCTTCCTTCCCTTCCCTTCCTACATCTCCCTTCCCTTCCTACATTTTCCTTCCCTTCCCTTCCCTTCCCTTCCTACATTTTCCTTCCCTTCCCTTCCCTTCCTACATTTTCCTTCCCTTCCCTTCCCTTCCTACATTTTCCTTTCCTTCCCTTCCCTTCTTACATTTTCCTTCCCTTCCCGTCCCTCCCTACATTTTCCTTCCCTTCCTTTCCTACATCTTCCTTCCCTTCCCTTCCTACATCTTCCTTCCTTTCCTACATTTTCCTTCCCTTCTCTACCCTTCTTCCATTTTCATTCCCTTTCCTTCCCCTGCTACATTTTCCTTCCCTTCCCTTCCTACATCTTCCTTCCCTTCCCTTCCTACATCTTCATTCCCTTCCCTTCCTACATTTTCCTTCCCTTCTCTACCCTTCCAACATTTTCATTCCCTTCCCTTTCCTTCTTACATTTTCCTTTCCTTCCCTTCACTTTCTACATTTTCCTTCCCTTCCCTTCCTACATTTTCCTTCCCTTCCCTTCCTACATCTTCCTTCCCTTCCTACATCTTCCTTCCCTTCCCTTCCTACATCTTCATTCCCTTCCCTTCCTACATTTTCCTTCCCTTCTCTACCCTTCCAACATTTTCCTTTCCTTCCCTTCCTACATTTTCCTTCTCTTCCCTTCCCTTCCTACATCTTCCTTCCCTTCCCTTCCTACATCTTTCTTCCCTTCCCTTTCCTTCTTACATTTTCCTTCCCTTCTCTACCCTTCCTACATTTCCCTTCCCTTCCTTTCCTACATCTTCCTTCCCTTCCCTTCCTACATCTTCCTTCCCTTCCTACATTTTCCTTTCCTTCCCTTCCCTTCCTACATTTTCCTTCCCTTCCCTTCCCTTCCTATATTTTCCTTCCCTTCTCTACCCTTCCTACATTTTTCTTCCCTTCCCTTCCTACATTTTCCTTCCCTTCCCTTCCTACATCTCCCTTCCCTTCCTACATCTTCCTTCCCTTTTTTCCCCTTCCTACATTTTCTTTCCCTTCTTTTCCCTTCCTATATTTTCCTTCCCTTCCTTTCACTTGCTCATTTTCCTTCCCTTCTCTACCCTTCCTACATTTTCCTTTCCTTCCCTTCCCTTCCTACATCTTTCTTCCCTTCCCTTTCCTTCTTACATTTTTCTTCCCTTCTCTACCCTTCCTACCTTTTCCTTCCCTTCCCTTCCCACATTTTCCTTCCCTTTCTACATTTTCCTTCCCTTCCCTTCCTACATCTCCCTTCCCTTCCCTTCCTACATCTTCCTTCCCTTCCTACCCTTCCTACATTTTCCTTCCCTTCCTACCCTTCCTACATTTTCCTTCCCTTCCCTTCCTACATCTCCCATCCCTTCCTACATCTTCCTTCTCTTCCTACCCTTCCTACATTTTCCTTTCTAAATTTTTTCCTATTGGTTCTATGTGCACGGCAATCAGCTGAGCTATAAAACAAGGAACTATGGGAGAGGTAATGGCGGGGCGGGCCAAATCAGAGGTGGCATTTGCCAGTTTTCCAAACTGGTCAAAATTTCCACAACCGGTATGCTATAACCACTCTGAACCGTCTGATCTCCATTCTTAGGTAATCTACCAGACATTATTATTCATTGGGTACATTCGGTGCCTCACAGCTTCTTTTCTGAGATAACACCTTTTGCTGAGATGAATTCATTTTCTTTCCGGAGAAGAAAAACTCCAATTTAATTTGACTAAACTGTTCTACCAGTTTCCTTCCTTAATTGTTTGGTACAGATCCAGGAGAAAGGGAGAATCTATTTTGGCTTTGTTTTTCAATCAGGGAGAAAGTTTGATTTAATCTGACCCTAAGCATCCTCAAGACCTATCTATGTACTCTTATCTGTTTTGCAGGTTCCAGGGACCCAGAAAGATTTTGTGATGGCTTCTTAACTGGGGTTAACATTGTCTTCCCTGTATCATGTGCCTTTTTAACGGCATTTTTAATTGTGATTGTTTTATATGTGTCCTTTTTATATAGTCAGTGCTATACATTGTCCAGAGTCACTATCTTGGGAGCTATGCAGCTATACATATATGATAAATAAACCAGTCAATAAACAAACATTTGCTGGAGACAGAGTGAGTGGATAAGGATCTTTCTGACTATAGGCAGAGACGGGGAGTTTCCATTTTCGGTGAGATTCTAGTGGAAATTGTTTTTCTGGAGTTAATCAGAAGAAATCTACCACAGCCTTGGTTCTAACAGTGGAGCTTTGTTTCACTGAAAAGGTATCTTTTTGTACAATCAAACAATTTCACAAAGCAGGTAGAAGAGTGATTGTAAAAAGGAGGGCTGCCTTTACTCACACCTGGGAAAGAAAGAGGTTTTTTTTTAAAGGGGGTTTAGTTAGTTTAATAATTATTTACTTTCAAGACAGAGCAAGTTATATGGTTTGCTAACACATAAACACACCCTCGTGTCTTTCATGTGATTGTTAGAATGATTTCTGAGTTAGCTGAATGCTATATATATATATGTATGCATTCCTATTCTTACTCTGTAAACCTGTAAACTTGATTTATCCTCCACTCATCCATAAATCTGTTTTAAATATTGGGGATTTATGTTGCCCTGGAGTTATTTTCCATGGGGTTTTTTTCCATAATGAAGAATCAATTGTAAATAATTAGGCTCAAACTAGGTAACATCATCAATAAATAGCAAGAAAACCACCAAATTCAGAGAGTAGCTGTTAAGCCTGGTTTCCCCAACCAGGGTTAGGGAGACAAGCTAAACAGAAATGTGCAGCGTTAGTCAGATAGGCACACAGATAAATGAGTGAGCTAAGCTTGTATGTTTATTAACATACAGTAAAAATAACAGATACGCTTGTGCTATCAAAAATATAGTTTATTCCATTATGAGTTCATAGCATAGTCAAAATAACAGTCCAATAGTCATGTATCATTTAGTCAGTCCATTCAGGGATATTCAGTTAGCAAAGTCCGTGTAGAATATCCTATGTCAGTTCACTTACAAATCAGTCCTTTGTTTTCTCTCCCGTTCGAGCAATGCAGTCTTGATTCCAAGCAGTAATCAGGGATCATCAAAGCCAGAGAGAGCAAGCTGTCGTCTTGCTTCTTTTAAAGTGCTTTCACAACCACTCCCCTAATTATATTCCCATATTTAAAGTTGCAGACACTTTAACTTATAAACCATGATAACATATTATTATTTACCTAAACCAGTTAGGGTAAACAATGTTATCCCTAACAGTAGCATTTCATCCCTGACCTACAAATATTCTCCTCTAAAGATTTCCCCTATCCAATCGTGTCCAACTGTAGGGCATGATGCTCATTTCCGTTTCTTATCTGAGGGACCAATATTGTCCAAAGACAATTTCCATGGTCATGTGGACAACGTGGCTATACACCAAAGGCACATAGAATGCTGTTACCTACACACTGAAGTTATACCTATTAATCTATTTGCATTTGCATGCTTTTGAACTGTTTAGGTGGGAAAGTAGCTGAGGCAAGAATGGGAGCTCACTATGTCCCACAGAGTTCAGATCTCAAACCTGAGCTGACAAGCTCAGTGTCTTTAATTATTCAGCCATCATGTTCAAAGACATCAAAAAGCATCAATACACATCACAAACCCCTACACCCAATACAAATTTCTTCCAATGCAAATATTCGTCCTGAGGCTTATCAGAATTAGGTTATCACAATAATCATAACAAATATCTTTTTGTTTAGAGTCTAGAGATTTTGTTTTCCATTTAATTATCTTAATATTTTGAGATATTCTTTATTTTTAATGATTGGTCCCATATCATTGGCAGTACTGATTGTTACATATGATAAGTGACAATGTTTTGTGATTTGTACTTATTGCACTCTCTAATGAGTAGCAGACCAGGTGGGATAATCTGCTTAGATTTCCTATTCCAAGAAAAAATAGGCAAGATATTTGGCAAACTGAAGTTTATCTATGGTTATTTAGTAGTGGTTTATGACTGCTCTAAATAATTAAATATAATTTAAAAACTACATCAGTTAAATGGCACCACATGATCAAAGACGCTTGGCAATTGACTCAAATTTATGATGGTTGCAGTGTCCCGGGGGTCATTTTTTTGTGAACTCTAACAGGCAAAGTCAATGGAGAAGCTGGGTTCATTTAATGACTGTGTTACTAACTTAATAACTGTGGTGATTCCCTTGATAAATATGGCAAGAAAGTAATAAAATGGGGCAAAACTCCCTTAACCAATGTCTCAGCAACATAAATGTTCGGCTTGATGGCAGTCACAAATTGAGGACTATCTACACGGCACTTCAAAGTAACTCAACTTCTTGCTGTTTTTTAATACTTTGCAAAGAATAACCTTGTCTTTAATACTCGTCTAAGTAATGTAATCTTTTGTCTAAGTAATTTAATTTATTTAATTAATTAATTAAATTTAAAATTAAGTAATTTAAGTAATTTTGCCTAACTAATGTAGATGAAGACTAAATAGTCTTCATCACTTGAGACTTTCAAGAAAAGATTGGTGGACTGCCCTTTGTCTGAAATGGTGTAGGGTCTCTTGCTTAGGGGTTGGATTAAATGACCTACAAGGTCCCTTCCAACTTTGTTAATTTGTTAAATCTGTTTTATACCTTTTCGTGGTATCTCCTGCTTCATTTATTTCACAGGATTTACAAATCAGCATCCATTTACAAGGCATAAACAAAATGGAAACATCCTAGGCTGCATTCTTGGTGAATGGAATTATCCCATTTAAATTTCAGTTGGCTGAGAATACATGTTTGCCAATTATATATAATCTTCATTCTCTAAAAAGATGTGCAAAACTCATCAATTATTGTGGAATATTAACAAGGATTATAATTTGATTATAATTCTATGTCCCTGTTCCAAATTCACTATCTCGTTATTGTATTATCTCTGTTTGATTAGCTAGGTTTGTCTTATTAAATGCATAATCATTATTTTCCTGCTATATGTGAAAGATCATTTAAATTGCTGAGGGGGGTGGGGAAACCTAGGAAATTTAATGAAAACAAAATGTTTTTAGGTCCAAACCAAAGGATTTGGAATGGATTGTCCTTTTTAAAAAAATAATAATAATATCATCTTTTTGCCAAAGCAAAGCATAAACAATATTCCTTTAAGTGCTTTTAAGCCTAAATCATTTTCATGCCAATATATCGCTGAAATGAAATGCCCATTTGACTTTTAGAATAGAAATTATAGTGTAACATTCACAAAAATTTAGATTTATGTCTATAGAAAAGGTAGTTATTGATCCCTGCCCAAGTCTTAAGGTTTCTTTCTTTTCTCTGTTAAAATCTATGATGTGTAAAATGCTCTCTGCCTTTTGTACAGTTTACAAACGGATCCAAGTGCAACAATTCTTCAAAAGGAAGATTCAATCTTTTTAAAGCTTATCTTGACACTCAGATTCATTACTGCTTTTGCTTGTAAGATGTAAATCACAGTTAAACTCCTGGACATAGATTGTTATCATCATTTGGTTTGTTAACCAAGTGATCCTAATCAATTCTGAACTGACCTTATCCTTATCGTGTTCCTTTGGGAGAATAGAATCTGACTGATTTCTTGCTATAATAGATCTGTATTTTGGAGTGGATGTAAACCATTTATTATTTGAGCTCCAATGGCGATGTTTCCATCTGATGTGGTACAAAAATGCTTTTTCCTGATTTCTAAATCACCCGCTTTCCATTATGACAAGAAAGAATGAACCTTCGATCATAAAATATAACAATACAACACAATAAAAGAAATTCCATCAATGATACCATGGAAAAGTCCACAAATATCCAACTTAAAACCAGTCATTTTTAGCTGACCTCTACGTTTTTAAGAAGAGATTGGACAACCATTGGTCTGAAATGTTGTAGGGTTACCTGCTTGAGCCAGAGGTTGGACTGGAAGACCTCCAAGGTCCCTTCCAACTCTGTCATTTTATTATTCTAAAGCTGGAACAGGTAACCATTTTGCAGTGTGGCCATTTGTGACTGACATATCATATGCTGCTATTTGTTTGCATGTCCACCAACATTTAAGCTTCATTGTTTCAACTTCGTCTTTGGTAGCCAAACCATTGGCTGACATCAAGCAAATGGACATTTATTTTCACTACCCTGTTATTGTCCGCAAACTAGCTCTAGGCTGGTATAGATGCCAATCAAAGCCAGACATGAGAGGCAGTTCAAGGAACTTTTATGGAAGTGTCATGCCCTTGATAGAGTCAGACTCTGAGGGAGAGGAGGAACAGCTAACAGGAAATGGAGGTGTGACTCCAGAGGTTGTGAAGGAGGCT
This sequence comes from Hydrophis major, assembly GCA_033807585.1. Taxonomy (NCBI): domain Eukaryota; kingdom Metazoa; phylum Chordata; class Lepidosauria; order Squamata; family Elapidae; genus Hydrophis; species Hydrophis major. The sequence goes on along the minus strand of CM066331.1, from coordinate 153,737,553 downwards.
GGGGAAGGGCAGAGGCCAGCTGAGCAGTCAGAGGAAGAACCAGGCCCAACCCCTCTTCATTCTAGGAAATGCAGGGAGGAACGGAGAAGGAAACACCTTGGCTCACCCGAGAGGAAGCGGCCATGATCCCCCTCATTAGATGCAGCTGGGGAGAATAGTATATAAGAGAGACAATTATAACACAGAGTTGCTAGAAGCAAAGCGTATTTTATTTTGGGCTGAAGTTATCTTGGTTGGCGTCCTTCCAACAGACTGCCTTGTTATCTCCTTGAAGTTGGTAATTACTTATCCTGGTCGAGTCTGACACATTTAATGCCTGGGAATTTGGGAGGGGGGATTTCTTAGTGAGTAGAAGGGTAGACTCAACAACATTCTTTTTTAAAAGTCAAGAGCAAGTTACCTGTTGTGGTTCATTGGCAGCCTGTGCAGAAGGCAGCGGAATAGGATAGTGGAGAAGAACAGGGACTAGTCTGGGAGTCTGGGGAGGACTCTGATGAAAGTCCTGCATCCAATGTAGAGATGGGGCCAGGGCCATCTGGGAGTTATGTGTTGACTCTGGAGCCTCCAGAGTCTGGCAGAAGTAAGGCAGAGGAACAAGGGGAGACTGTTCCCAGTGTGCATGTGTGCTAGAAGGCAAGAGCAGCTGAGACAAAAGGGATGATTTGGGAGTAAGGCTTGGAGGTGATAGCCCCTCCCATAAAATATAAAGGACAGGCAAAGGTAGAGAAACCTTTGCAGGAAGCAAAGTTGGTTTTTTTCGGTTGGTTTTTTTATAGTTCATTTGGCATTCTAGTTGTTAGCAGCAGTTCAAAGGAGATAAAGGTGGGTGCTTATCTCGAGGGACTGTTTGGGACACATTACAGGCTGGGAATGAACATAATTCCCAGCATTGAAATAAAACAAAAGTTGTTTTAACTAAGTATGTGCTTAATTGCGGTCTCAAAGCCTTGGTCAGAACATTACCCTGCACCTGGAGAGGAGTGTCTGGAGGAATGGCTCCAGTTGGGATGATGTTTGATTGGGCCATATGATGAGCTAATGGATGCAGGGGGTGGATCTTTGAATTTCTCTTGGGGAAGGGAAAACCCAGAACTTTCATACTCAGGTTTTCCCAGATGCACCAAGATAAATTATCTAATATAAATTCTTACTTGGAATGGACTTCGTTTCTCAGTGCTGAATGATTATGGGGAGTTTTGTTGGAAGGTTGGCAGATTGTGATGACCCGTAGTCTCTCAAAATAACCCCAAACCCCAAACATGTATTAAAGTCTGGTAAGGCCTTCAACTTAACTTCACTGTTTTATTAGGCACAGTTTAAAGTCACAGAAGTAAATAATGAGGCAAACAGAAAACCAAAACAAACCACATTAATGAGAGTTCCGAAGCAAGCCAAGATAACTAATCATAAACTCCAGGAAAATAACCAAGAAAAGTCCATGGGAAGAACGCCAGCAAAGATAAACCTCTTTCAAGGTGAACACTAAATGGACTCCTGCAAATTCTAACTGCGCAGTTGCAAACTTATATACATAGCTCCCACCTGCAAGCCGCGAGGAGGATCATGGTAATCTCCTCTTGAGTAGATCTCGCTTTTCCCTGATCCTCTCCTCCCTGCATGACCTAGGATGGATAGGGGATGGGCCTGGATCCTCCTCTGACTGCTCAGCTGGCCTCTGCCCTTCCCCAGCCTCCTCCACCACCTCTGGAGCCACACTCCCACTCCCTGTTGGCTGTTCCTCCTCTTCCTCAGAGTCAGTCTCCACCAGGGGCAAGACACAAATAGAGGTTACCAAAGCTTGTATCTACATGCCTTAGCTAGCATCCTGCTAACTTTCTTGTAACTTTCATGTTGCTAGCTGTCCCACCATTTATGACTGGCCTTGTTTACATTCATTGCAGCTCCAACTTTCTGTCTCAGCAACTCCTTTAACACACTTTCTTCATTCCTACCTGCTACCTTCACTATTAGTTGGGTGGTATGGGAAGAGTGGCTTCACCTCCTTCAACAGCCCAGAGTGGCCGAAGAATTGCTTCTTAAAGCATTTTTTTCAACCCTGTTATTCCCATTGAATATAAAATATGTGACTGGTTTTTTTGAGTCACTTGTGAGCAATGGGAGTGAAATTAACACATACTGAAAATGCCAGTGCTAATTTTTGTGTGTGGATGGTTGCCTTGGCTGTTTGACTTGCACATTAACCTATATGTGTTATCTTATCTTCCCGACAGCCTATTAATCTATAGGAACAAATTAACTTTTCTCAAAGATATATACTGTGCATTTTCTGGAGGGGCACATAGGGATTTTTTCTCTTGCATGAAGTAAAATAAAAAATCAGTGATGTTGTTGAAGTGAGGCACTGAGGCATGCTTCATCAAATATGAATTTTACACTATGTTCCTTATGGACCAATCTCTTTTACTTGGAAGATTTATTAAAAAGAAGAAGAAAAATGATTTTCTGAGTGGTAATCTCAGTTATCCCGTACCAAGGGATTCCCAAAAGAATCTTAACAAGGTTCTGCTGGTGCCATCCAGTGCTGGGCTTCAAGTTATTTTACCACCAAGTTGGTGGCTTGGTGGACATGGCTTGATGGGCGTGCTTTGCTTAACGCACACAGCTTTCCCCACACCAGCTGAGACCTGCAGCACCAATCAGCTGAGAGGATAAGGAAGAGAAAAGCACAAGGGCAGGTGGGGGGCCTTTTTCTCTTCTTTATCCTTTCAGCTGATTATTGGAGGATTTTTTTTTCCTCCTCTCAGTTGATCGTGGACTTTTTTTACTACCAGTTCAGGTGAACCGGTGCAAACTGGTAGCATACCATCACTGGTGCCATCCCTTTAGCCAGAAAATTGACTGAGGATAATTGTAGTTATTATTGTAGTTCCATAAATGTGGTTGAAATGAGGATGAGGATGTTATTTTAATGATTTTAACAAAGGGCTTTCCATCTTTAGAAATTTAATATAGCATTAAGGGTTTTTCCCAGAGATGCTGATGTTTAAAAAAAAAAGGCAATCCACTCTGGAGGAAGGACTCTAGAATCAAACCAGGAAGAAGACATTCAATCAATCAATCAAAATAGGTCCAGAAAGGACCTTGAATGTCTTCTAGTCCAGCCTTCTGCTCAAGCAGGAAACTTTATACCATTTCAGACAAGTGTCAAGTCTCTTCTTGAAAACCTCCAGTGTTGGAGTAGCTACAACTTCTGAATGCAAGCCATTCCACTAGTTAATGGTTCTCAATATTAGGAAATTTCTCCTCAATTCCAGGTTGCTTATCTACTTGATGAATTTCCATCCATTGTTTCTTGTCTTGCCTTCTGGTGCTTTGGAAAATAAGTTGACCCCCTCTTCTTTGTGGCAGCTCTCAAATATTGGAATACTTCTATCATGTCCCATCTAGTCCTTTTCTTTAGACTGGCCATACCCAGTTCCTGCAACCGTTCTTCATACATTTTAGTCTCCAAGCCTTTAATCATTCTAGTCCCTCTTCTCTGCATTTTTTCCAAAGTATCAACTTCTGTTTTGTAGTGTGACCTAAACTGGTATAGTATTCCAGGTGTGTTCTTAATGCATTGTTATGGAGAAGGCCATTCAGATAAACTTGATCTTTAAACATTTCTCTAGTCATTTATTTCCCTACTTCATGCTGTCTCATTCTGATTCCAATAAAATGGAATAGAATAGAATTCTTTATTAGTCAAGTGTGATTGGACACACAAGGAATTTGTCTTGGTGCAAATGCTCTCAGTGTGCATAAAAAGAAAAGATACATTAGTCAAGAGACAAGAATCATAAGGTGCAACACTTAATGATAGTCATAGGGTACAATAAGCAATCAAATCATACTAGGAAACAGCCAATATAGATCGTAAGGATACAAGCAACAAAGTTATAGTCATACAGTCACAAGTGGGAGGGGATGGGTGACAAGGAGTGATGAGAAGACTAATAGTAATAGTAGTGTAGACTTTGTAAATAGTTGGACAGTGTTGAGGGAATTATTTGTTTAGCAGAGAGATGGCGTTTGGGGGAAAACTCCCCTTGTGTCTAGTTGCTCTGGTGTGCAGTGCTCTATAGTGTCATTTTGAGAGTAGGAGTTGAAATAGTTTATGTCCGGAATGTGAGGGGTCTGTAAATATTTTCACAGCCCTCTTTTTGACTCATGCAATATAAAGGTCCTCAATGGAAGGCAAATTGGTAGTAATTGTTTTGCTAAATAAATAGGCTAGTAAGCCTTCCCCCATACAATTTTACAATACAGAAAACTACCATAACCATAAAACAAATGCCAAATTGCAAACTAGTCTAATAATCATGAAACATAACCATAAAATTATCACAGAATAATTCAGCATTAATTATTTTTCTAATTCCTCAGTCACTGCCAGTTAGAGCTGGCTAATTCATGCTTCAGTTTATGACTTGACTGGATTAAAGTCTTCAGGGTATCTCATTTCTGATGTTGACATTTAAGGAAAGAAAAGAAGAACACAGCTTCCACTGATCAGAAGAGGTTAATCTACATTCCAGCTCCAGGGGAAAAAAATAGTAAACTTAATGGAAGTGCAAATTATTGTACAGTATCCTTAATTTTGCATGCTACCATAATTATATTCAAGATCATCCAATGCAGATTAGAGTGCTACAGAGTAAACGAGATGCCAGAAATTCAATTTGGCTGCAGAAAAGGAACAAAAATGATGGAGGATTTTGAGATCTTAGGATTTAAAAGGAGGATGAAGACACTGAGGATGTCAGGCAACAGACATCAGTAGCAAAGTCTGAAGGACAAGTTGAACTTTAGGGACTTCTCCAGAATTTTTGGAGGGTTTTTTTTTTTTCAGTTTTGTTCATCTCTGATGTAAAATATAATGGAGAAACAAAAAGGAATTTAATCCAAGGATGAAGGTAATAATAAAGTTAGATTTCCATGACAACAAAGATCAGAATAGTTAAACCAAGGGATTTCACTATGCTAATGCAAAAAGGCTAGACATTCTGAACAAGTCAGACAAAGACAGATGCCTGCACAGGAAAACTGCAGTGATTCACTTAACAATGGCCCAAAAAAGGCCATGAAAAGAAGCAAGATTCTGTTGTGGTTCACCAGCAGCAGGTGTGGACAGCTGAAGTCTCAGAGAGCGAGGACTCAGATAAGGGGCCTGCATGGGATGCAGGGATGGGGCCAAGACTATCAGGGAGTGGAGTGCTGCCTTTGGAGATTGTGGAGGCTGGCAGCAGTGATGAAGAGGTTCCCAAGGAGCCTGTGCCCAGTGCGCATGCGCACAGGGCTGCTCATAAGAAAGAGCAGCTGCAATAACACGGGCAACTCAGGAGTAAGGCTACAAGGTGATGGCCCCTCCCTCAAGAGATAAAAGCCAGCTCACTTCCGGTTTGTTGGCTTCGGCAGCGGCAGGGATTCGCAATCCTGCGTGATCCCTGCGGCGCTAGCCATCTTGGTGCCTCTGATCCTGACGGGTCTGGAGGCTAAGGCTGCCCCACAGAGGCAGCCGAAGATAGGGGGAGCCGGAGAGGGGTTTGGGGGTGTTGCAGACCCCCTCCCCAGCCGGCAAAAACCCCTTTTCTCAAGACGGTGGAGCGGCAGTCTGTAATGGCCGCCACAAAGAAGCCGGCAGCTGGGTAAGACTGAGCAGGAGGAAGAGGGGAGAAAGTTTACAAGAGAAAGTTTTTTGGCTGACCCAGGACTTTAAGAGACGCCTAACATCCTGAAGACTATGACTATTTTTGAACGATACTTTGTTTCCAAAGGAGAATCTCAAGCGGCAAATTTGAGGTGCTGAAAGGGAAAGTTTACTCTCCTTCCCTATGGAATCAACAAATGGCCATTGAGAAACCTGTCTTTTTATAAAAGGTAAAAACTTGGCTTCTTGTTATAAGTGGGAAGGGAGAGGGCAAAAAAAAATATTAAGATCTTGCTGGAGGAGATGCCTTGAAGATCTTGAGACTAGAAATTGATTGCAACAAGACTTTAAAATATAGATTGGGCTTTTTTCCTTTTCCCTTCTATTGATATCACCTCAGGAAGAGAAAGTGAGAACTTTGTGCTTTGTTTGGATTGATTGATGTCTCTGGGACTTTGGAAAACTGTTCTAACTTTTGAAACATCTTGGTTGTTTTAAGAAGAAGAATAAAGAAAAGATTTACAATGGCTTTACCTGTTGATGAACTTAGAAAGGAATATGGAAAAATAAAAAAAGAAGGCAAGGACGCTGTGAAAGAAGCCTTCCTTTTTTTAGAAATGGCGCTTGCTATTTATCAGCAAACACAACAACAGATGGAGGAAACAGAAGAAGAAGAAGAAGAAGAAGAAGAAGAAGAAGAAGAAGAAGAAGAAGAAGAAGAAGAAGAAGAAGAAGAAGAAGAAGAAGAAGAAGAAGAAGAAGAGGAAGACGCCATCTTCAATGAATCTCAAAACTTAATTAAGAAAGAAAGGAGAAAGAGAGGAAGGAAAATGAAGGACTTAAGACTTAAAAAAAACACCCAAGAAAGAGAAAAATAAGATGAAAAATCAACACAATGTTAGTAAGCAAAAGAAAAAAGGAATACAGCAGAGAGGGGAAGCTAAAAAGGCGGAAGGTGGGGGGGTGGGGGGTAAAAAGGCCAGGTGGGATAAGAAAGAAAGGGAAAAAAGGAATTTTTTTTAGGGATAAAGTGTAATGTATAATTTCTTTTAAAAAGGAGATTCTGCAAGGTACATAAGATGGTATTGTAGTATTTGTATTAGAAATAGAAAACTAGAATGTTATAAGAATTAATAAAAGATTAAAATATTGAAATGTTTAGTAATGATAGACTTTAAAATTTAACAAAATATTAAAAGGAATGTTTAAAATGTTGAGTTTAATTGAAGAGTTTAATTGATTGTTGTATTGATGTTACTATAAACTTACTATTGTAGCGTTTGTTTTTGAAATAGATAATTGGAATGTTACAAGATTTAACATTTAGATTTATTATTTAACTATATTAATCATTTTGGATTTATTATTCTTTCCTCTTTTTAAAAGTTAGCTGGTAGAATGTACTAAGCAGAATCAGATTGGGTAATGGGCATTATTTTAAATATTAATTTAGGGGGAGGATAGAAAGGTATCATACTCTGATCAGTGATTTCAGGAGAAATCTTTTTTTTTTTTTTGTAGGGAATGAGATAAATGGATAATTTGGAAAGAATGGACAAAAGATACAAACACAATGATTTAAATTAAAATGAATTAAATAAAATAGAATTAAGAAGAGTGAAAAGCGGGGAGTAGTTATATAGAAGATATAAAATGGTAAATAAAATAGGTAATGGTATATAAGATGAGCACGAAGCTAATTGAAGTTCATATAAAGAGAGGTAATCTGAGTCCAAACTACTTTCTTAAAAGAAGTTTTATTATTGTGTGTTTTGTGTGTTTATCTTTGTTTGAGAATTAATAAAATCTTGGAAGAATGTTGGATGAGAATAATGGTAACCAAGTCAGAAAGAAATGTAGATGACGATTATAAATTGGATAAATATAGGAAAAAATAATAATAATAATGAAATTGAATAAGAGTAAAGAGAAATAATGAGAAATTTGCTAAGAGATATTTATATATTTATATGGAAATGGTGTAAAACAGAACTATGTTGTATAAAATAATGTCTTATTCGACTTGTAAAATTTATAATGGAAAGAGGGTTGATGTATTTCAATGGTTAATGATGGTTTGTTTGTCTTTAAAATTAATAAAATTTGTTTCAAAAAAAAAAAAGAGATAAAAACCAGCTGAGAAACTGCAGTTCTTTGCAGAAGGCAAAGAAGTGTGATACTCGAGCCTGGTGGATGTTAGAATATCTGAGTTGATGTTTGAAGACTCTTTGATTTATTGTTTAGTAACTTTATCTAGTGTTCTTGGCAGCCTTGCAAAAACTTGGCAAGGTTCTTTCTTATCAGAGCTAATTAGTTGGAAGCAGCCTTTTATCTGTGAAGGAACAGGATTTGTAAATGAAATATTAAAAGGTTGTGCTGTTACCTTTGTCTCATGTTTGTTCTCTTGGAACCAGATTTGGGTCAGAACAGATTCCCTTAACAAATGTCTCATTTAGCAACATAAATTCTGGGTTCCATTGTGGTAGTAAGTCATAAAGAGTACCTGTACTATTCCTTTCAAGAATTAAGTGGGAAATTTCATTCTAACGCATCCAGCTTTTTTTAAAAAAATTACATGCTGTGTAGTACGTATTTTTAATAATAGTTTGGCTCATTCAAAGTGCTGATTCGGCCAAAGCTTCCTTGGAAAAAATGTAATTCTTGTGTAGGAAAGGAGGAGGTGTTAACTCTCTGAAGAGAAACTGTCTTTCTAGCTTATAATGGGAAGGAACCACAGCTGTGAATAGAAATGTGTGAACGAGAAAAGCCAGGATCCAGAGAAGAAAGGAGGCTGTGATGACCGGGGCATGATACAAAAATAACAAAGTCCCAAAAGTAGAATAAATTCCCTTTAATGCCTCCAACTTTGGCCTCAATGTCCAATTATCCTTGGCTGTATATCAAACTCTTTCCAAAAACAGTCTACATATGGAGTAAATGCAGTCCGAACCCAAAGCAAAGATAATTAGAAATAAAAAAAAAAAAAAACCACACAGTAGGCCAGGATGATCAATTGCAAACTTCCACAAGATAATGCAACAACCACAGTTGGGAAGATGCCAAAACCCAGATAAGACTCGACCAAGATAATGCGCACTTTGCTTCCACCAAGGAGCTGTGTAAAACGCTCCACTTATATCCTGTTCTCCCAGCTGCAGCCCTTTCCTCTCCCATAAGCCACGTTGCTCCCTTCTCTGTTCTCCCCTGCATGCCCTAGGATGAAAAGGGGATGGCCCTGGGTCTTCCTCTGAATGCTCTCCCGTCCCTTCCACAGCCACTGGAGCCACACTCCCACTCCGTGTCAGCTATCAGACTCCCACAAGGGCAAGAGAAGGTGGTGTTTAGATGCATTTTTAATACAGGGTTATCAAAATATCAAAAGGGCTTACAGGATTATTGTCTGAGGGCAGGCTTGCAATCCCAACCATGCCAGTCCTGCTCTCCCACAGCCCCTTTTGTTCCTGATCTCATCACTCTTAATTAGATTTTAGTTTGGCTGCGACAGCTGCACCTTTCTGTCTAATCATGTTCAAAAGCCCTGTAACTGTTATTGTATTGTATGGCAGCAAAATCGCAGAGGACTGGAGACTCCTTAACACAACAATTGGCTGTGCAAGGAAAATTCTTCCTATTGTCTCTGCTGAATCTACCCTTGATTATAAGTAACTTTTTAAAACAAATCCTGCCTTGGGGCACTCATGTTTCTCTTATCAGTTTCTATCCTGTTCTTCCCTCCCCCTCATCCTCAAAATAGTACTTTTAAAGGGGGAATAACCCCAAACATTTTTTAATTTTTTTGTCAATCCTTTTTAGTCTTTCTGTTCAGAAGCAAGAACTGGTTTTCAGCAGGTGGCTGCTGCACCATAAAATGCAAAACAGCAGCTCCTCTGATGTTTCTTCTTCTTCTTCTTCTTCTTCTTCTTCTTCTTCTTCTTCTTCTTCTTCTTCTTCTTCTTCTTCTTCTTCTTCTTCTTCTTCTTCTTCTTCTTCTTCTTCTTCTTCTTCTTCTTCTTCTTCTTCTTCTTCTTCTTCTTCTTCTTCTTCTTCTTCTTCTTCTTCTTCTTCTTCCCCCCTCCTCCTCCTGCTGTTTCTCCTCCTCCTCCTTCTCCTCTTTCTCCTTCTCCTCCTCCTCCTCCTATTTCTCCTCCTCCTCCTCCTCCTCCTTCCCCTCCTCCTTCTTCCCTCTTTCTTCTCCTCCTCTTCCTCCTCCTCCCCCCCTTACCCAGTGGTGGGATTCAAACATTTTTACTTCCGGTTCTGTGGCCGTGGTGTGGTGGGCATAGCTTGGTGGCCGTGGCAGGGGAAGGTTACTGCAAAATCCCCATTCCCTTCCCATCCAATAACCCATTTTTCAGCTCCATTCTCCTGTGCAGGGTAACAAAAGAAGACCCAACCAATCAGCTGGGACTCAGGAGGCAGAGAATAGATGGGGGGAGGCCAACTCAGAAGTGGTATTTGCTGGTTCTCCAAACAACTCAAAATTTCTGCTACCGGTTCTCCAGAACTGGTCAGAACCTGCTGAATACAACCTCTGCCCTTACCCCTATCTCTCCTTTTCCTTCTCTTCTCCTTCTCCTCCTCCTCTTCCCCATCACACAACTGAAATACATCAGTTGGTCATTTTATTTATTTATTTTATTTTGATTTGTCAATCACTTACAAGATAATAGGTATAAGTATATACATAGTTATGAATACATGAAATGGGTACATATAAGAAAAATAAAAGAAACAATAGGATAGGGATGGTAGGCATGTTGGTGCGCTTATGCACACTCCCTACAGACCTCTTAGGAAAGGGGGTAAGGTCAACAGAAGAAAGTCTAAGGTTAAAGTTTTTGGGATTTGGGGAAGAAACCACAGAGTCAAGTAGAGTATTCCAGACATTGACCACTCTGTTGATGAAGTCGTATTTCCTGCAATCAAGTTTGGTGCGGTTAACCTTGAGTTTGTATCTATTGTGTGCTCTTGTGTTGTTATGGTTGAAGCTGAAGTATTCATTGACAGGTAAGTCAATGAATACTGACCTATTTTTCCCTCCTGATGAAGTGCTTTGAACTCCAGTCTGAGGTCCATTCAGGAGAAGGCTCTGCTTGGTCATTATCCATAATCAAACCCTGCTCCAGTGCTTCCATGCCAACTGGAAGAATTCAAAAAAGGCTCAAGGATTGCCATCTAGGTCTCTTCTGGCTAATGGAACTTCCAAAACAATCTCTCTCTCTCTCCCTTTCTCTTCAATTTAGACCGTGAAAGGAAAGCACTCTTGAAAGCTTTATATAGCTCTAATCTTCTTTGCTGACTTAAAATTGCTTTTCAGATAATTCCTAGGTTAATTGGTTTTCCTGCACATTGCAGGAAGTTGAACTGGATGATCCTGGTGATGGTTTCCAATTCTACAGTTCTCTGGTTCTACGATTGTCATTTCAGATGATGTGAATATTAGTTGACTGGTTGGGAATTATAGCTCTCTAGGTCAGGGGTGTTAAATGCAAATTCATTGAGGGCCACATCAGGGTTGTGTTTGACCTCGGGGGAGCAGTCTGCGCGAGGCCAGGGTGGGTGTGGCCAGCTTGATGTCACTCATGTTGGGGGCACCTATGGTGGCCAAGGGCTAAGGCAGGACTTCCCACAGACCCTTCCTCCCTCTCATTATAATCCTCCTTCCTTCCTTCCTTCCTTCCTTCCTTCCTTCCTTCCTTCCTTCCTTCCTTCCTTCTGTCCGTCCGTCAACTAAAAAATACTTTTGGTCTTTTTAGTTGCCAGCAGAAAGGGAGTAGGGAAAGCAATGCATTCAGATAATTGCTAGGCAGCCCGAAATGCTTCAGATAATTGCTAGGCAGCCCGAAACTGTTGGCGCACACAATTATTACTGGAGAGCATGATTGATGACTCTTGGCTATGCATGTGTCCCATTGGAGAATATACATCCAGGGGGCGGGGGGAAGACTAGTGTCAAAGGGGGAAATGAATGATGTATTTTAGTGTCGGCTGCATCCAGGTAACACTGACATGGTCATTCTTAATCAATCACATTTTTTTACTCTGAGAGATGCGGCTATAACTTGTGATTTGAATGGGGGGGGGGTGGAATTGTTGGAGCCTTGACACCTTTTCTTCTTTTTCCTTCCCTCTTCATTCTCTTTTCTTCTTCCTTCCCCTCTTCCCTTCTTTTTCTTTGTCTTTCCTCTTTCCCATTCTCCTTTCCTGTCCTCCCCCTAGGCCCTATTTTTACTGGCAGAGAGTTGCAGGAGAGCGTTGTTTGTGAAAACGAAGCCCAGGAGGGCGGTTTTCACTGGCAGAGGCATCGCGGGCCGGTCCTCCACTGTTTTCAGGGCAGCCCCATTGGACCAGATCTAAGCATCCTGAGTTTGACACCCCTGCTCTAGTTGTTGAGTTTGACAGCCCTCCTCTAGGTGCTCAGGTCAAATGCCATTCCCTCTTCTTGTATTTTCTTTGTAACCACAATCCCTTGAAGTAGTTTGGGCCCAACTTTTTTTATTTATTTATTTACTTGATTTGTCAATCTCTTACATGATAATAGGTATAAGTATAAACATGAGTAAAAATACAGGAAATGGGGACAAATAAATGGGGACAATAGGACAGGGACAGTAGACACGATGGTGTATTTATGCACTCCCCTTTCAGACCTCTTAGGAATGGAGTGTGGTCAATAGTGGATAGTTTAAGGTTAAAGGAATGGAGGTTTGAGGATGTAACTACAGAATCAGGGAATGCATTCCAGGCATTGACCACTCTGTTGCTGAAGTCGTACTTTCTGCAATCAAGTTTGGAGGGGTTTACATTGAGTTTGTATCTGTTGTGTCCTCTTGTGTTGTTGCAGTTGAAGCTGAAGTAGTCATTAACTGGTAGGATGTTGTAGCAGATAATTTTGTGTACTACGCTTCAATCCAACCGTAGGCGGCATAGTCCAAGCCCAAAACTTCATTTAGGAAATGATGTGATTACTAAGTAAATGACTGTATGAGGTGACTTGTAATTCTGCACTGCAATGGCAGGATTTTTAGATACTTTCAGTTTTTTTAAAAAAAAAACCATTATTTTGTTTTGCTCCCCGATGAGTCATGCAAATTGAAAGCATGTGTGTGGTTTCATTGTCCTTGTTCTCCCTGGGGTTTAAATTCATTTCGTGGGCCAATAATGAACAAATGTTTGAGCCTTTTTTTTCTTCCCCTGAACAAATTATTACCATGGGATTAGTGAGTGAGAACTGCAAATGGAGTATAGGAACTTTAAAATTATAAAAAGTTTAAGTCTTCTATTGCCTGCTGGTAGCTGTTGGTAGTCCTCAATTTGCCATAATAATTGAGTCCCAAATTTCCATTACTAAGTGAGACATATGTTCAGTGAGTTTTACCTCATTTTACCATCTTTCTTGTCATAGTTATTAAGTGAATCAGTGCAGGTGTGAAATTAGCAACACGTTCGTTAAGTGAATCTAGCTTCCCCATTGACTTTGCTCATCAGAAGGTCACAAAAGGGGATAGCAATAGCAGATAACACATAACAGATAATCAGAGTTGGAAGGGACCTTGTAAGTCATTTAGTCCAACCCCACCCCCACCCCCATCCTATACCATTTCTGACAAATGGCAGTCCAATCTCTTCTTGAAAGTCTCAAGTGATGGTGCTCCCACAACGTCCAACGGCAGCTTCTGTTCCATTGGTTGATTGTTCTCACTCTCAGAGAATTTCTCCTTATTTCCAGGTTGAATCTCTCCTTGTTCAGTTTCCATCCATTATTCCTTGTCTGGCCTACAGGCACTTTAGAAAATAGCTTGACTTCTTCCTCTCTATGGTATCCCCTCAAAAATATTGGAAGACCGCTATCATGTCTCCCCTGGTCCTTCTCTTCCCTAGACTAGCCAAGCCCAGTTCCTGCAATCATTCATTGTATGTTTTAGCCTCCAGTCCCCTAATCATCCTGGTTGCTCTTCTCTGCACTTTTTCTAGAGTCTCAACATCTTTTTTATAATGTGGTGACCAAAAGTGGATGCAGTACTCTAGGTGTGGTCTTACTAAGGCTTTATAGAGTGGCCTTAGTACTTCCCTTGATCTTGATTGTATCCTTCTGTTAATACAACTTAGGATAGTATTAGCTTTTTTGGCTGCTGCAATAGCACTTAGACTTATATACTGCTTTACAGTGCTTTACAGCCCTCTCTAAGCAGTTTACAGAGTCTGCATGTTGCCCCCAACAATCTGGGTCCTCATTTTACCCACCTGAGAAGGATAAAAAGCTGAGTCAACCTGGAGCCTGGTGGGATTTGAACTGCCAAATTGTAGACAGCTGGCTGCAGCAGTAGCTTGCAATACTGCACTGTAACCACTGTGCCACAGAGGTTCCTGTAATATAGGATTACGTGACCCCAGGACGTCGTAACCATCATAAATATGAATCAGCTGCCAAGCATCTGAATTTTGATCATGGACCATAGAGTTGCTGCAGTGGTCATAAGTGTGAAAAATAATCACAAGTCGTTTTTTTCAATGCCTTTTGTAACTTTGAACTCAACGGACTGTTGTTAATCGAAGACTAACTATAAAGACCAGAAATCTAGATCAACAAGATGGCTTCACTGTTTAACTCTGCATCGTTACTATTATAAATGTAAACCAAAAGTTTAATTAATATAAGATTTATGCAGCTAAACTTGCCATAGGGATGGTTTGATGCATTAATTTGGCAGAAGATGGATCTTGTTCTTGACGGATACATCCAACTGAAAATCAAACTTGAGGGGAACAAAATGTGGGAGTTAATTTGTTCTCATTCCAGCTTTTTAAAAATTTAATCTCACTTATCTGGTAACGCTGATATGCTGTTCTCCTGCATCTTATGCTCCAAAAATAAGAAGCACTGTTATTATCTGATTCCAATTTTGAGAAGGCATTCCATTTGTGCATTTCTCCTTGTTTTAAATCAACTTTTCAGAAATGAAATGCTGCCGATTCAGGCTGGTTCGGCCAAACCGGCAGTAAAAATTGCTACCGGTTAGGATAAACTGGTAGTTTTAAAAAATGCTACCAGTTCAGTTGAACTGTATTTTTGACAATTTGAACTCATTCCACTTCTTGGAAATGATCAAAGATCTACACATGGAACAAGAAGATCTGCTTGTAAGTTTTGATGTGGTTTCACTATTCACTCAAGTTCCGATAAAAGAAACTCTTGAAATCATCAAAAATAAATACCAACCAGCTAAATACCTCATGGAACTAACAGAACACTGCTTAACCAACACATATTTTACATACAAAGGACAAAGATACAAGCAAATTGAAGGAGCCCCTATGGGATCACCACTGTCACTCGTCATTGCAAACCTGTTCATGGAAGAATTCAAATCCAGAACCCTAGCTAATGCCACCCACAAATCCAAACTATGGTTAAAATACATCAATGACACATTTGTGATTTGGCCCCATGAAAAAGAAAACCTAAACAATTTCCTAACACACCTAACAGCACACACACCCCAAAATCAAGTTCACCATGGAAACGGAAACAAACAACTACCATTCCTAGATGTACTAATCTACAAAAAAACAGATGGCACACTAGAACACACCATATACCAGAAGAAAACACACACCAACTGCTACCTCAATGCCCAATCCCACCACGACCCAGCATAGATAAACTCCGTGGCCAAAACACTAATCTCCAGAACCAAACACCTGGCAGACAAGACACACATAAAGACTGAACTATGCACCCTAACTAAAGTACTGACAGCCAACGGCTTCCACAAAAGCAAAATCACCGGCTTGATCCACAAAAATACACTGAGACATAATAGAGACCTAGAAGATGAACAGACCTATGGAACAGCTGTCCTGCCCTACATAAGAGGTACTACAGACAAAATCAGTAAGATACTACACAGGCATCACATCAAGACTGCCTTCAAAACAGACAGAAAAATAGCAGCCATCCTAAGAAACCCCAAAGATAAAATTGACCTGGAAAACCAAGGCATATATGAAGTCCCCTGTGCATCATGCCCTGCCACATACATTGGACACACCAATAGAAGAATAAATACCCACCTGGATGAACACAAAAATGCAGTCAAAAAGCTGGAACACACTTCCTCACTAGTCCAACACATGAAAGCCACAGGTCATAGCATCGACTTCAATGGCACCAAAACCCTAGCCACTATAGAAAACCCCAGCCACAGAATTAGCAGAGAAGCCATAGAGATTGAAAAAAGACCAGAAAGCATGAATAGAATAGATGATTCCACCATATTGTCAATTATTTGGAAGCCTGCACTCACAAACAAAAAAATCTCCACACCACAAGCCAGGCAAACACCTGGGCACAAACAGATCCCCCCTGGTACCTCCAGCTCAAACACACCCCAACCAGGCACCCAGATGAAACCTAGCTTCCTAACAAATGATAGCCATCCATTTACTCAGAGCCAAGCCACACTAAAAGCCTCCAATACAGAAACACAATCTTGCCAGCCAATCAAGACAAAAAAAGCCACAAAACAGACAGAAGATATTAGAAACACTAATCAAGCAGAACATAGCAAACTCCAAGACCAATGAACACAGACCAAGACTCCCAACCAATCAGGATTAGGAAAATGCTATTCTGGCAGAGCAGTAGGCTACCACCAAATTTAAAACTGAAATGGCTGTGAAAGTCTGACTCACAGATGAACACTATACAGAAGCCTGATGATGGCAGATGAGATTCTGCTGAAACGTTGCTACAACTTTAAAAGCACAACTATAATAACATGGGAAAATACCCGAACAAAGCTGAATACCATACATGTAAGTACCCGCGAAAACTTAAAAAAACATATATCTATGTATGTATAGGTATAGGTATAGGTATAGGTATAGGTATAGGTATAGGTATAGGTATATATGTTTTCTTAAGTTTTCGTGGGTACTTACATGTATGGCATTCAGCTTTGTTTGGGTATTTTCCCACGTCATAATAGTGGTGCTTTTAAAGTTGTAGCAATGTTTCAGCATATATATATATATATATATATATATATATTTGTTTTCTGAGGTTCTCGCGGGTATTTGTATGTGGATCTTTGGTTATTCGGGTTTTCTCCCGCGTAAGATTGGAATTATCTAGGCAACGTTTCGATGAAGTCTCATTCATCATCTTCAGGCTTGGTCTTCAGCTCTATATATATATATCCATATATATATATATATATATATATATATATATATATATATATATATATATATATATATATATATATATATATGAATTTATTGGACAATCTTGCCTTTTTTTAAAGATTTTATTCATAAACATTTTTGAATACAGTGTTTTGTCTGGATATATTATTTAATAAAAAGTAAAAAAAAAACCATAGCTAACACTATAAAAATATTGTCTCTTTTACTACTAATAATACTAATAATATAATAACATATATATCAACTCATAAGATATTTCTATGGTCATTTTAGAGTTGCCAGCAGAAAGGGAGGGGGGAGCAGTGGCAGCTTGGCAATTAAAAGTGCATTCCATAAATGTTTTCAAAGATAGTAACTAGGTGAATGAAGTTTTTGCCCCACAAAATTCTACAAAATTCTAACTGGAGAGCACAATTGGTGACTCTTGGCTATGGATGTATCCCATTTGAGAATATGAACACCCAGGGGGTAGGGGGAAAACCAGGTCAAGGGTGACAATGAATGATGTTTCTCAGAGTTGGCTATACCCAGGCAGCACAGGCATGTCTTCTCCTAATAAATCTTCTTTAAGCTTTGAAAATCCAGCTAGAGACTCATGATTTAAATGGGGGTAACTACCGGAGCCCTGACAATATAAATTAACAGCTCTAATAATACTAAGATAGTTCCCATACAGTGCAATTCCCATTCTTTGTGTTTAACTCACTCATATTTTTGGTACTTATAGCAATTATAGTTATATACCATCCCTGTTTTTAATAATAACATTCATAGTTTTTCTTCCTCTTAACTTCTCTCCCTTATTTTTAACCATTCGTAAAATCTATTCCATATCAAACTGTATTCTGCGTCTTCTTTTTCTTTTATTTTTAAACTTAATCTGTCCATCTCAGTACCAAATAGGCTAAAATTGGACAATCATCTACCCCACATTTAATATAGCAGCAGTGAGCATTTTGAAGCAACTTTCTCTGCACTGGCACAAGCACCATCAGCCGGATAAAAAGATTCAGATTTTAAGCAGCAGATGTTTTTGTCAAAAATGAGTATGCCAGCTGCTTTTGCAGAATTATATTTCCTTCCTTATGTTGCAGTCACAGTCCAGATTGGCAGTAGCAATCAGGGGTGGGATTCAAATTTTTTAACAACTGGTTCTGTAGGTGTGGATTAGTTGGTGGGCATGACTTGGTGGTCATGTTATTGGCTGGGCATGGCCAACTCCATATCACTCATATCGAGGCACACAACTCCTCACCTGGCCTCTCATGACTGTAGAGATGCTGCAACAGTCATAAGTGTGAAAAATGGTCATAAGTCACTTTTTACAGTGCAATTGTAACTTTGAATGGTCACTCCACACAAGCAAAGTATCAGCAAAGGAGGGGGAAAAACTCCAGAGACATTCCTGAGACAGGAAGTCTAGCCAAGAATGTAATAAGGGTTAACGGAGAGGCAGTTTCTGTAAGCAATACCAGAATGTTTCCTTCCTGCCTTCCTTACAGGATTAGGCCAGTAATTTCTTCTAACAATCGGTTCTCTGAACTGCTTAGAATGTTAACAACTGGTTCTAGCGAATGGGTGCGAACTGGTAGAATCCCACCCCTGGTAGCAATATTTCCAGCCGTGGGGACTCCTTATTACTAGTAGTTGACCAATTGGTAATGGCCACAAGTTCCTCCTAAAAATCTATTGTATTTGCAACAATATTAGGAATGCCACTCAGCTTTTCTGCTTGTTAATCCCAATTATATATTGTTGTAACTCCGACAATAGGAGTTAGAGAAAAGACACTAGAATTACCTGGAGTGAATCCAGCACTTGTGAACTCTCTCTCATATATTCAGGTTCTCTCTTTGTTGTGTGAACAAGTAGTATTTTATTTTATTTTTTGCAGGGGTAGGAATGTTTGTACAGCATAAATACTGACATAGCTTTATGCTTAGCAACAATTTGCTTCCCCTTATTAGCTGCATCCAGAACTATTTATTTAAAGCAATAGCAATAACACTTAGACTTATATACCGCTTCATATACAACTCCCTCTGTAGAGTCAGCCTATGGTCCCCATCAATCTGGATCCTCATTTTACTGACCCCGGAAGGATGAGTCAACCTTGAGTTGGTCAGGCTCAAACTCTGGACTGTGGGTAGAGTTGACCTGCAATACTGCATTCTAACTACTGCGCCACCAGGAAGGAGAATGAGAAAGGGAGGGAGGAATAGCAATAGCCCTTAGACTTATATACCACTTTACAGTGCTTTACAACCCTCTCTAAGAGGTTTACAGAGTCAGCCTCTTGCCCCCAACAATCTGGGTCCTCATTTTACCCACCTCAGAAGGACAGAAGGTGGAGTCAACTTTGAGCGGGTCAGGATCGAACTGCTGTCAGTGAACAGTGAGTAAGCCTGCAGTACTGCATTCTAACCACTGCACCACCATGTCTCTCTTACAAAATTAATACTAATTATTGTAAAATGTATTGGCTGCCCATCTTACCACAGGATAATTCTGGGCAGTTTTTAGATGAGAGACTTCATACATTCACCTTGTGTGAAGCTGTCCATAACTCTGAAGGGGGACCAGTTGTATCTCTTTAAAATTAAAAAAAAGAAAGAATGACACAGAGAGAGTAAAAAGTAAACTTTCTTCCAAAAAATAAAAGCACCTATGATACTTTAAGTGCATAGAAAAGTTCATCCAGCTGAAAGACCATAAGGAAAACTTCCCTTTCTTCTATGCTCTTCTGCTAATTATTGCCTTTTGTGAAAGGAAACACAAGTTCAATTCTGTGACTTCCCTAAAATGGAAAAATTATTTCTATATCCACCCACACCATGACATAAAAAAGAAATTTAGATGTTTCTTTTTTCAGTGTGATTCTGGCCAGACTTAAATTGCCACATAGCTTTGCCATTTCCTTATTTCTCCAAAGGATTCTGGTCACAAATGAACAATATAGTTGCTCCTTAATATAATAGTAAGGATTTCTTTCTTAACATTAAATTATTATTATTTTTGTTCTAGAAAAACAAATGCTATGTTTGAATGAATTGTTCCTATCTCCAGCTCATTTAAATGTCATATTGGACCAGGCTATAGATTGGAACAAATGACTACATATGGGTTACCCCCTTGTAGATTATGTAGACTTCTTAATCACTTGGTTTTATCCCATGATTTGAACATTTCTTTACTTGCTTTTTTCTGTCATGGGTCTGGTTGAAATGTAGTTGTTAGGAATGTAAGTCACCTAACAGTTGGGTTGGAAAATATATAAACCAGGATAGACATATTAATACTGTCTCTTTAAGAGAATGCTAAAATTGTAATTGGGTGTGGTTCCTCAAACGGCCATAAAATAGAGCCAGAAACCTGGGCTGTCCTGTTCTGTTGTTGCTTAGAGTGTTATTGTTCCTGTATTGACTGTTACTGATCATTGTTCTTCTTGGGTTTGATGTAAGTCTGTTACTGAACTGTTTTTTATACTGGACTTTGTTATTTTGGATTATCTCTGGACTGAAAACTGACTGCTTTAACCATGAATGACTTGGACTGTGTTTGGACTTTGCCTAACAGTTTTATTGGAAGTAAAAACCTACATTTTTATTATACAGTGTATCTGTGTGCTGGTTGTGTGTTATTCTTCACCACTCTCACTACGTTTCCCTGTATGCGCTCATTCTCCTAGGGGATTTACCTCAACAGTAGTTTCCTGGTATCAGTGAGGATTTATAAAATTCATTGCATGATTTTACAACTGCAGTGATTTGCTTAACAAATATGGCAAGAAATGGGACAAAACTTGCTGAACAAATTTCTCACTTAGCAACATAAATTCTGGGCTCAATTGTGGTTGTAAAATGAGGATTACCTGTACAGTGTACTCATTGAGTTGTATTTAATTTGGAGGAAAATATATGTAGCATGGATAAGCTATTTGTGACTGCTTTGACCCTATATTTGTTTGGATATCAAATAAAACCATGAAAAGTGGTAATTTTTCTATCTTGCATTGAAGATAGTTTTCTTCTGCTTTTGATTTGGTTTTGAAGGCATGGGTGCTTGCTCACAAATTAAATATCAGAAAAACATTTCTTTGTAGCATATTCTTAAACACTAATAATAGCCCCAGGTCCTCATACATTGGATGTTTCTGGAACGTCCTCATTTTTGTTGCAATTGTGGTCTATCCATCTGGAAAGAAAAGCAACTGGGAAATGTCTAGCTTTAATGGCAATGTCAGGATGAAAATATTGCAAGAGATGTATTTATTAATTTACTAAATGTATATGCCTCCCACCTCCCTATCAAGCATCTCTTGTTGGCTGTTGGGGAGGTTTGTTTATTTATTCCTTTGTATCCTGCCTTTATTATTTTTACAAATAACTTAAAACAGCAGACATATCCAACATGCCTTCCTCCTGTTTTCTCCACAACATACATATGAGATGGGTTGAGCTAGCTTTCATGCCTAAGGCAGAACTAGAATTCACAGTCTCCTAGTGATTGGCCCAAAGTCACCCAACTGGCTTTTATATCTAAAGCGGCACTAGAACTCATAGCCTCCTGGTGATTGGCCCAAAATCACCTAGCTGTTTTTCATACCTGTTAAGTACTTGGACATGGGTCGGAGTAAATGGAAGACAGCCTCTGAATGTGAACCTTCAGCTCTTTATTGCATAGTGACTTCTCAAAACAACAACAGTGAACTCTGCCTTATATAGGCAACACTTGTGAGAATTGTCCAATAGCGAGCTATGAACGCTAGCTCTTTTAACCAATAATAATCCTCTGTTAAGGGCCAATCGGATTCCTAAGAACTAACCAATCCGATCTGGCCGCCTAACAGCCAATCAGAAGTGCAGGGCCAGAACCCTGCACCTTACCTCAAGCTTATACTTTATTAACTATGGCACATACACAACACCCCTTCCCCCTGGCTTCTTGATTACAGTGTAGTTATATAGTCCTTTAAATAGGACGGTTGTCTTTTAAGTCTTTCAGATTTTCGTTGGACTGGTTGATTGCAATCCTGTTGAGGTAGATTGTTGTTTGGCAGTGGATCTGCTTCTTGCTCAGCTGCCATTTCTTGCGGTGCAAACAATTCTCCTTCCTGCTCCATTTCCTGAGTATCACTTGATTCGTCGCTCCCTTCGAGCAGGTTCCCTGGAACGTCATCTTCTTCTGTACCTCCCCCCCCCTCGGTTTGGTCATGGGGGAGTTGTTGACTGGCCATTGTGAGTCATGACCGTAATTGGTCGATATGCCTTTTCCACAGTCTATTGTCACAACATTTCACTACGTAGGATTTGGGGCCGGTCACTCGCACTACCGTTGCCTCTATCCATAACGGATCGCCCGATAAGTTTTGTGCGTAAATGTGGTCTCCTACCTGGAAGGTGCGATAGCGGCCACTGGATCCTATTGGCTTTTACGATTCGTAAGCAGGGTGCAACCAGTCGAGGTGGGAACGGAGTCTTCGTCCCATCAGTAGTTCTGCAGGAGTTCTGCCGGTAACGCTATGTGGAGTTATGTGTTGCAAAAAGAGAATTTGGTTGACCTTGTCATCGATATTGTCATAGTCCATTTTTTGCAAAGTCTTTTTAATAAATTGGACCATGCATTCCGCTCAGCCATTGGTCGCAGGGTGCGCAGGCGAGGTGAGCGCATGGCGGATGCCGCGGTCAGCGAGGTATTGTTCGAACATTAGTGCCGTAAACTGTGGCCCGTTATCGGACACCAGGACGTCAGGCAATCCATGGGTTGCAAAGAGTCTATTTAGGATCTTGATCACTGCCTCGGAAGTTGTAGCCGTCATACGATGAATTTCTAACCAATTGGAGTATGCGTCGACTGTCAGCAGGAAGGTATATCCTTTGGTTGGCCCCGCGAAATCCAGGTGGATTCTGGACCAGGGTCCACGTGGCGTCTCCCATTCAGAAGGCATGGCTTTTGGTGGGGCGTTGCTGGCTTGTTGGCAATTGGTACACACTTTGACCCACTGCTCGATTTGCTGGTCCATGCCTGGCCACCATGCGTAGCTTCGTGCAAGCGCTTTCATCCACACGATGCCGGGGTGGCCCTCATGCAGGATTTGTAGCAGCATCTTCCGGAGTCGTTCTGGGACAACGACTCTATTGCCCCAGATAATACAGCCTTTTTGGGGAAAAAGTTCAGTCTGTCGCTATTTGAATGGCGCGAAGTCATCTGGTACTTTGTCCAATGGCCATCCGCGTTCTACCCAGCCTAGGACTCAAGCTAGGGTGTGGTCTCATTTGGTTTCTCTCGCGATGTCTCGGGCGGTCATAGGCGGTGAGTTGAGTGTTTTGATCTGCAACGTGGTTCCGTTGGTGCCGGATCGTCGAGAGTCTCTGGAAGTGGTGCTTGGCTTAATGCATCGGCATGGGGAATGGCTTTCCCCAGGTGATATTGCAGGCGATAATTATAAGCAGCTAGGAATTCTGACCATCGGGTCATTCTAGGGGATACTATGTAGGGGGTTGGCTTGTCCCCGGCTATTATCCCTAGCAACGGTTTGTGGTCAGTTATAATGGTAAATGTCCTTCCATACATATATTCATGAAATTTCTTTACAGCTGAAACGATTGCGAGAGCTTCTTTATCAATTTGTCCATAGTTCCGCTCTGCTTGTGAAAGAGTCTTCGAAAAGTATGCAACAGGGGCTTCGTTCCCATTAGGCAGTACATGACTCAAAATGGCGCCCACCCCGAATGGTGATGCATCGCAGATTATAACTAATGGTAAAGTCTTGTTACACTGCATAAGTACAGAGTCAGATGTGAGCATTTTTTTTACATTCCAGAACACTTGTTCTTCCCGGTAACCCCATACCCATAATGCTTTTTTATCTAATAACCGGTGTAACGGTTCAGCAACAGTCACCTTATGCGGTAAAAATACATTATAGAAATTAATGAGGCCTAAGAACGCCTGGAGATCGGCCTTGTTTTGTGGCCTGGGAGCGTTTTTTATAGCCTTTAATTTACTTTCAGTAGGATGAATGCCCTGGCTATCAATCTGATACCCAAGAAACTCAACACTGTCAGTATATAAGTGACATTTATTTTTTTTCACCTTTAGTCCTGCCTCTTGGAATTTTTTAAGAACACATTTCAAACGATCCTGCAAGATTTTTTTGGTAGGGGCTGCGATTAATACGTCATCGAAATACGGAACCACGCCCTTGATTCCCTGTAACAACCTTTCCATGAGGCTTTGGAATATCCCCGGGGATACACTAACCCCAAATTGCAGTCGGGTACATTTAAAGGCACCTCTGTGCGTTACCATTGTTTGGGCTTGGGCCGTCTTTTCATCCACTGGTAGTTGTTGATAAGCTTGAGCTAAATCTAATTTAGCGAAAACCTTTCCGCCCCCCAAGGAATGAAGGAGGTGCTGCACCACTGGAACTGGATACGCATTCTGCTGCAGGGCGTGATTTAAAGTGGCCCGGTAGTCCCCACAAATTCGGATTGACCCGTCTGGCTTAATGGGTGTTACAATAGGGGTTTCCCATGGAGAGTGATTGATGGGCTTCAACACCCCTTGAGCAATTAGCTTGTCGAGTTGTTCGTCGATCTTTGCTTTAAGAGCGAATGGAACTTGATGAGGCTTCAAGTGAATAGGGGCTACTTTTTGATTTAGACTAAATGAGATTGGGGTCCCCTTATACTCGCCTAAACGGTCCGCGAAGATGTCGCTGAACTCAGAAATAAGGTCTTCCTCCCACTCACAACCACCGACTCGGTTCACGCTGGCCACTTCGATGCCGACTGGCGCGAACCATTGGAGGCCTAATAAACTAGGCCTATCTCTATCGATGATCGTTAGAGGTAAGTGCGCTGTATGCTTTTTGAAGGAGACTCGGACTCGACAGGACCCGACAACGGGGATTCGATTTCCTTGGTAGTCCTTGAGGATGAGTCATTGAAATTGGAGGTCTTGGCGTTGGATTGTGGGGATAAGTTGCTTGAGTGTCTTCCAAGACACCATCGAGAGGGACGATCCCGAGTCGACCTCCATGTGGCAAGGCTGGTTCTCAATGGCTACCGTGACTCGAATTTTCTTAGTGTCCAAAATTGAGGCGTGACCTATAGTGATAGTATGGTGAGCCTCTTCTTTTTGCAAAGCTCAATTTCTGTAGGAGTGGTTTACTGGCTCTCGCCTTACAGGATGGTTTCCTGTTGATTGGCGATAGTTGGCCCCTCTTGAGGCCTGGCTGGGTCCTGGTAAGCTGCGGCAGACCCGGCTGATGTGGCCTCGTTTCCCGCACTCATGGCAGAGTGCGTCGCGGAATTTGCATTCGGCCCTGGCATGGTTTGCTCCACAGCCAGCGCAAGAGCGTAAGGGCTTAGGGCGAGGGTCCCGGTCGGACCGCAGTCGATGGACCCCTTCTTCGTCACTGTCTGACGACGAAGAGAGGTCCTCGTAGTGCGTTGTTGCGAGCTGCCCTTCTGAGTTGGGTAAGATTTTGCCGGTTGGTGGTGTTTCTGGAGTGCGGCTTTGCCGTAATTGTGCAGCCGACTTTTTAGTCGCCTCCGCAGCCGTGGCTTCGGCGATGGCGTCAGCAAGGCTGATGTTGCCTTTTGCCATCTGCTTGCTTTGCATGCCTAGCGCATCTAATCCCAGAATTACTCGATCTCTTAGTGCTTCTTCTAAATCGGCGAACCCGCAGAGCCCCCCTAAATTTCAGAGGTCCGCCACGAAATCAGCCACGCTCTCTCCCTTTCATTGGTTTCTCTGATAAAACTTGTGGCATCTCATGAGTGTAGGCACGGTTGGCGCGTAATGGTCTCTCAGGATGGGTTCGAGGTCGTCCCAGCTCATGGCTTTCACTTCTTGAGGTTTGGTGAGTGCTTTAGCCATCTTAAATACAGCTGGGCCACAATGCGTCAGGAACAGTGCCCGCTTCTTTGCTGGTGTGGCGTCCTTCAAGTTATTTGTTTCGAGAAACATTTGGAAGCGATCCATGTAGGATTCCCAATCCTCTTGGTTTGGATCAAACGGAGCGGGTGGTACGATGCCGCCGGACATGGTTCCGTTGTTGGCATCGTCTTATCACATGCTCAGTATTGCTTCCTGGCTTCTTAGGTTCAGACGTCTCCACATCCCATCCTCGTCGCCAGTGTTAAGTACTTGGACATGGGTCGGAGTAAATGGAGACAGCCTCTGAATGTGAACTTTCAGCTCTTTATTGCATAGTGACTTCTCAAAACAACAACAGTGAACTCTGCCTTATATAGGCAACCCTTGTGAGAATTGTCCAATAGCGAGCTATGAACGCCAGCTCTTTTAACCAATAATAATCCTCTGTTAAGGGCCAATCGGATTCCTAAGAACTAACCAATCCGATCTGGCCGCCTAACAGCCAATCAGAAGTGCAGGGCCAGAACCCTGCACTTTACCTCAAGCTCATACTTTATTAACTATGGTACATACACAACAATACCTAAGGTGAGACTAGAACTCACAGTCTCCTGGTGATTGGCCCCAGGTCACCCATCTGGCTTTCATGACTAAGGCAGGATTTGAATTCATGGTCTCCTGCTTTCTATAGTCTGGTGCCTTAATCATTAAACCAAACTATTTGATTTTGAGTATTGTGTTCTCTCCATTTACCTGTTATTCATAATTTGAGACTCCTTTGTGGTTTAGGCTGAACAAAATATGGTCCTACAAATTTGTTTCAGCCTGGCTGGCTAGCTAGCTAACTATACTGTGGGCAACCAAAGGAACTACAATTAATTTAATTTTTAATTTAATTAAAAGTTTGCAAACATTTGTACAGCATCATCGCCTTAAATGGCCCAGATACTATGGTGTTGTTGCTGTGGGGGGTTTATCCCTTTATGACCTAAGGGACAGTATGAACTCACTGAAAGAAAAAACTTTTTCAGAGGCTGTCACAGTTGCAGAAAGCTGGAGGGTGACAGATTGCTGTGTGTCCATCAGGGAGACCTAGCACAGAGCAGTAATTATAAGAGGAATCTGGATTGCTGAAAATTGTACAAATGGCAAATTACCAATTGAAAACATATTTCACCGTTGGCTGCACCTGAAGCTCCTGGATTGTTGTCAATGTTGATAGGTATTTTGGATTTCACAATGATTCTAAGGCGTCATTGTATAAATTGAGTAGTGTCATTTATGGTAGATAATTATCTGCAAGCATGGAGTGGTATGGGGGCCTAGAGGTGGATATTTCGCCTCACAATCGGGAGACTGTGAATTCCATCCTAAATAAAGGCAGATATTTACCTCTCTGGGCACAATGAGATTATATCTGCTGAACAAAACTCCACATTGGTGACAGGAAAGGCATCCGGTCATTAAAACTCTGCTAGCTCCATTCAGTTACCCAGACTCCACCTCACAAGGTATTATGGGGTCATTAAATTATTTATCTGCAAGCATAAAGGAGCACAGTGCCTCATATGGTTAGGACGCTGGGTTGGAGGTTAGCAAGTCCATGTTCGAGACCCAAGTGCTGTCTTGGGATGAGGTTGAGTTCCTGTCCTTTGCTTTAGCTCTGGCCAGGGACATGAAAGGACCTCACATCTCACAACGATGATGTCACCAGCTAATCCTTTCAGTCCAGAAGCACCTCAGTGTGTCGTGCCCCTGTCAGAATCTGATTCCAAGGGGGAGGCCGAGCAGCTGACAGGGAGTGGGAGTGTGGCTCCATTGGCTGTGGAAGAAATTGGAGAAGGGCAAAGTCCATCTGGGCATAGCAGGGGAGAGGTAGAGCAAGGGAGAGGGAGTTCAGAGAAAGACCCAGGCCCACCCCCTCTTCATACTAGGGTACGCAGGGAGGAACGGATAAGGGAGCAACGTGAGTTGCATGGGGAGGAAAGGGCCCTGATTCCCTTCATTAGCTACAGCTGAGAACACAGTTTTTAAAAATGGAGGTTGCGCACAGCAACTTATTGGAACCAAATCGTGAGTTATCTTTTATTGTCGAGACATATCTGGGTTCCTGGCATCTTCCCAACTGTGTGTGTTTTGTTGGCCTTTAAAGTCTGCAATTCCTTATTCTGTCATGTCCAGATAATTCCTGAAGCGTGGTTTGTGTGGATTTTTATTTACAGTTTATATGTACTGTTATGTCCTGAGCATGGGCGCAAGGAGCGGAGACGAGGCATCGAACTGTGACTTCAACTCTTTATTAGTAACTTCAGAACAGAGCAAAATATTTGGGCAGCAGCAGCTCTTTTATAGAGCTGGCTGCTGTCACAATAACCAATGATTTGAGTTTACCGCTCTAACAAGCATCCAATCAGAGAGACCCGCTGTCAGCCAATCAGATCAGCCAGAAACGACCAATCATGACTCGCTATTCGCGGGCCAATGAGAAGTTCAGGATTACGAGCCTGCTGTTAAAGTAAAAGCTATTAGGGTTGTTACTGAACGCATTAGCTTAGTCTTTAACACCCCTCCCCCCTAGGTTCTGTCTGAGGGGTGGGGTGACATATTCTCGTAAGTAGGCAGGTCGCTTCACCTGTTTGCTTGATCTGCGCTATTCCACCGGTTTCTGTCCTGGCTCTGGTTCCAGTGGGCTGCTTGCTGAGCTGGGTGGCGAAAACGGTCCCGCTGTTTCGTTGAATGGCTCTGGGCTGTCCTCTCTGCTCTCGCCAATGATGTCATCCAGGTTCCCTGGATCTGTTTCCATCGCGGTGCTGCTACACGGTGAGGCAATTTCCTGGCTCGGTTCTACTTCTGGCAGTGAGTATCCCATGGTTGGTTGTGTAGACTGCTGGATTCCGATTGTTAGGTCATCTGCTATTTCTTTTTTGGCCCCCTCGATGTCCTTTCCCCCCCCCAGTTTGAGATTCAGGGGATGAGATGGGAGTAGGTGCTAGTCTGGATCGAAGCTGGTCTATGTGGCGCTTCCACACTTTTCCATTCGTAGTTTGTAGACGGTAGGATCGGGGCCCCGTAAGTTGAATGGGTCACCCAAGAAGTTTTTCGCAAAAACAGGGTCGCCTTCCTGGAATGAATGACACTTGCTGCAGGATCCCAGGGGTTGTTCTGGTGTGTAAGCAGGGTGGAGGCGATCGAGATGTGAGCGAAGTTTTCAGCCCATCAGGAGTTCAGCTGGGGTTCTGTTTGTGGTGCTGCTTGGAGTAATATGTTGGAGGAGAAGCATCTTGCTTATCCTGTCGTCAATGTCTCCCTGGTCCATCTTGTGTAAGGTTTTCTTTACAAATTGTACCATTCACTCAGCTATACCATTGGCTGCAGGGTGAGCTGGCGATGTTAAGGCATGGCGGATGCCGCGGTCTGCTAGGTACTGTTCGAATGCCAGGGCAGTGAATTGAGGGCCATTATCGGAGACCAGGACATCCAGCAATCCATGGGTAGCAAATAGCTTATTCAGTTTTTTAATGACCACCTCCATGGTGGTGCTTTTCATTTTGTGGACCTCGAGCCAGTTAGAATAGGCATCCATGGTTAGAAGGAAAATGTATCTTCTTGTGGGTCCCGCAAAATCGATGTGGATACGGGACCAGGGACCACGAGGTATTTCCCACTGAGTTGGGGGTGTTTTTGGAGGAGTGGAGCGAGTCTCCTGGCACTTGCTGCATGTAGCCACCCAGGCCTCTATCTGCTTATCTATGCCTGGCCCCCACGCGTAACTCCTTGCCAATGCATTCATCCGCACGATGCCTGGATGTCCATCGTGCAACATTTTCAAAACTTTATGTTGCAATTTCTCCAGGATGACGACTCTGTCTCCCCACAAGATGCAGCCCTTTTGAGAGAATAGTTCTGTCTGTCAATTTCTGAATGGCCTGAAAGTGTCATTAGGTTCGTTGTCCGGCCAACCTTGTTCCACCCAGCTGAGGACTCGTGCCAAAGAAGGGTCCTTTTTCATTTCTGAGGCGATGTCCCGAGCGGTCAGTGGTGGTGATTTAAGAGTCTCGATTTGCAATATGGCTAGGGTTGGAGCTGGGTCATCTATGACGTCTGGTAGTGGAGAATGGCTCAAAGCATCAGCGTGGGGAATGGCTTTCCCCAGGCGGTGTTGCAGTTGGTAATCGTATGCGGCTAAAAACTCCACCCAACATATCATTCTTGGTGATAAGATGTGAGGAGTTGGTTTGTTTCCCGCTAAAATGCCAAGTAGCGGCTTGTGGTCTATAATTATGGCAAAGGGTCTCCCATAAACATACTCATGGAAACATTTAATTGTGGACACAATGGCGAGAGCCTCTTTATCAAGTTGGCTATAGTTCCTTTCAGTTTTAGACAAAGTTCTCGAAAAGAACGCAATAGGTGCCTCATTACCGTTTGGCAGGACGTGGCTTAAGATGACTTCTGCTCCGAATGGTGAGGCGTCACAGGTAACTGTTAAGGGTAGAGTCTTGTTGTATTGTATTAACACAGCATCAGAAGTTAAGCGGTCTTTTACTTGTTGAAATGCTCGTTCTTCAAGCCGTTCCCAGACCCAGGAAGCCTTTTTGTCGAGAAGTCTATGTAGGGGCTCAGCTACGGTCGCCTTCTGGGGCAAGAAGATTTTATAAAAGTTAATGAGTCCCAGGAAGGCTTGGAGGTCTGTCTTATTTCTAGGTCTTGGGGCATTTTTGATTGCAGTTAGTTTTTTTTCGATGGGGTGGATTCCCTCTCTGTCAAGAAAGTATCCCAGGAACTCCACTCTCTCCGTACAAAGTTGACACTTGTCCCTTTTTACCTTCAGGCCAGCATCTTTAAATTTTTGGAGAACCATTCTGAGTTGTTGTTCTAATAATTCTTTAGTAGGGGCAACTATTAAGACATCGTCAAAATAAGGCACGACGCCTTTTATGCCTTGTAATAGTCTCTCCATCAGACTTTGGAAAATGCCCGGTGCCATGCTTACTCCGAATTGGAGTCTATTGCACTTGAAGGCACCTCTGTGTGTGACTACAGTCTGGGCTTCTGCAGTCGTCGCATCTACGGGTAGCTGTTGGTACGCCTGAGCTAAGTCCAATTTCGCAAATATTTTTCCGCCACCCAGGGAGTGAAGAAGGTATTGGACCACCGGTACCGGGTAAGTGCTCTGCTGAAGCACGTGATTTAGGTGGCCTGGTAATCCCCACAAATTCTTTTTTTTTTTGAAAAAAGTTTTTATTAATTTTCTACAAACAAACAAGACAAACAAAACATAAAAACATCAACTCTTATATGTACATCCAGTGTGTCAGTTGGTTCATCATTTTTGTGCATTCATTCTGTAGTCTCAAATTACAATTATGTTACATAACAACTCATATTGTCAATCCAAACTTATATATCCTAATATCACTTAAAAAAGAAGTTTTTGACTATATTTTTAATCATTCATGCTTAATGAGCTAACAATACTTTAAACCAGTTTACTCTATAACAAATCATCTAGTCATATCAAATCAATCCTAAAAAATCCTTTATAAATATAATAGCAAATAGCAAAATAATAGCAAAATAAAGATATTCCTTACTATCTAGCATTCTAAATATTCTATTATCATATTTTATCATCTAGCCATTTATAAAAAAGATCCCAAATTTCGTAAAATTGTTTATCCTCTTGCTCTCTAATTTCAAATGTCAATCTACTCATCTCAGCACATTCCAATATTTTCTTAATAATTTCTTCCTGTAATGGTATTTTCTCATTCTTCCAATTTTTAGCAAATACAATCCTGGCCGCTGTTAATACATTTACAATCAGGTATTTCAAATCTTTACTATATATATCAGGTAAAATTCCCAATAAGAAGATCTCTGGTTTCAAATCTATATGTTTCTTTGTCATTTTTTCCAACCACATGCGAATTATAGTCCAATATTTTCTAGCATCCTCACAAGTCCACCACATATGGTAATACGAGCCGGGTATCTGATGACATTTCCAGCATTTTTCAGATTTGTTCTTAAACATTCTTGCTATTCTTGTCGGAGGAAAATGCTACCTGTAAAACATCTTATACAAGTTTTCTTTATATGCTGTTGACATTGTCATTTTATAATTTTGAGACCACAATTTCTGCCATTTCTCTAAATCAATCCCATATCCAAAATTCTTCCCCCAAACAATCATAGTTTCTTTGACTTGTTCTTCCTCTAATTTCATTCCCAGTAAATAACCATATAGTTTTTTAATCACCTTCTCATCAGTACCCATCAAGATCTTATCTAAATCAGTCTGTTTATCATAAAATCCCTCCGTTTTAGAATCTTCATCATACCTTGAGTGTATTTGTGCATATGAAAACCAATTCATCCTTATACCTTGTTCCTCTAAGTTTTGGATCGATTTAAGTTCACCCTTTTCATCCAAAAGTTCCCCATATCTAACTGTTTGTTCCTTCTTGTAGATTATAGGATAGGAAAATGCTTCAATGGTCGATAACCAAACTGGAATTTTCAAATAACATTGTCTTTTTATCTTCTCCCAATTTAACCACAAAGACTCCCGTACATAATGTCTTCTAAAATAACCCTGTGTTTTAGTTCCCTTATACCATAAAAAAGCATGCCAACCCAACAGCAAGTCATGCCCTTCTAATGTCAACAACCTATGTTTCCTTAATGTTATCCATTCTTTGACCCACATCAAACTTGCAGCTTGATAATACAATTCCCAATTAGGCAGACCAAAACCTCCTCTAATTCTAGCATCTTGCAAAAGCTTTAGCTTTATTCTCGCTTTTTTACCTTGCCATATAAACTTCAACATAATTTTATTTAAATCTTCAAAATAGTCTTTTCCAAGCCTAATTGGTATTGTTTGAAACAAAAATAAAATTCTAGGTAAGATATTCATCTTAATTGTTGAAATTCTCCCTATTAATGACAATTGCAAGTTTTCCCACTTCTTCAAATCTGTAGTTATCTGTTGTTTAAGTTTAATATAATTATTCTCCTTTAATGTGCTGCATCTTGTTGTCAAATATATCCCCAGATACTGAACCTTATTTGTAACTTGAATTTTCAAAAGATCTGCCAATTCTTCTCTCTGTCTCAATAGCATATTCTTTGTCAAAATCTTTGTTTTGTCTTTATTTATTTTCAAAGCAGCCACCTCTCCATATGCCTCTATCCTTTCCAGTAACTTTGGAGCTGTTTCTAGCGGATCTTCCAAAATAAAAGCTAAGTCATCAGCCAAAGCTTGTAGCTTAAATTCTTCCTTCTTAATTTTCATTCCTTTTATGCTTTTATCATCCCTAATATTTCTATTCAACACTTCCAAGGTCAACACAAATAGCAAAGGAGATAGGGGGCATCCTTGTCTTGTGCCTTTCCTTATATTAATAAAATCTGTAAGTTCTCCCTCCATCATTACCCTTGCTGTCTGTTTATTATATATAGCTTCTATTGCTTGAATAAATTTTTTAGCGAAACCCATCTGCTCCAATAATAATAACATAAATCTCCAGTTCACGTTATCAAATGCTTTTTGAGCATCTAGGAATATCAAAGCCATTTGCTTTTCAGGATGAGCCTCATAGTATTCCAAAGTGTCCAAGATTACTCTCATATTGTCTCTAATTTGTCTCTTTGGCAGAAATCCATTTTGATCTGAGTGAATAAAATTATTTAAATATTTTTTAAGTCTTTCTGCTAAGATTGAAGCAAAGATTTTATAGTCTGCATTCAATAAAGAAATAGGTCTATAATTCTTAATTTGCAATGGGTCAGTCTCTTCCTTTGGTATAAGTGTAATATAAGCCTCTGACCATGTTTTGGGTATCATCTTTTTTATCATAACTTCATTCATAACTTCTAACAATGGGATTCTCAATAATTCTTGAAATGTTTTATAAAATTCTACTGGAAGCCCATCTGGACCTGGAGCTTTCCCATTATTTTGTCTCTTAAATGCTTCATTTAGTTCCATCATTGTTATATTGCTTTCTAGCATTTCTTCAGTCTCTTTAGGTATCTTTGGTAAATTAGCTTCCTGTAAATACTGTTTGACTTTTTCTTCATCAATATTTTCCTGTTTATATAATTGTCCATAAAAATCTCGAATAATTTCTTTTTTCTCCTTATTCCCATAACAAACTTGGCCTTGTTCATCTATTAACTTCAATATTTTTCTTGATTCCTTCTCTTTTCTCAATTTATATGCTAGCCATCTACCTGGTTTATTTGCATCTTCAAAATAATTCTGTTTGGAGTTTCTAATTTTCTGTGCCAGTTCTTCTTTCTCTATTAATTCCATTTTATGTTTGATTACATCCAGCTTCAATTTAATATCCTTTTTCTGTGGCATTTTCTGTAATTCTTTTTCAAGAATTTTATACTCATCTTCCAAGGCCTTAGAAGCTTGCCTTTTCCTAATATTCTTTTTTCTTGTATAATCTATTATCAAACCTCTAGCGTATGCCTTCATTGTGTCCCACACATTTTGGGTTGAAGTATCTTCTTTTTTATTTTCTCTGAAGAAAAAAGCCAATTCCTTCTCCATCCATTGTGTAAAATCTTTCTCTTTTAAAATAGTATTATTTAATGTCCATCTCGATCTTTTTTTTTGTCCCTTCCATTTAATTGTCATTGGGCTATGATCTGCCCAGGTACTTGTTTCAATATTTGTTTCTTTAATATTAGATATTCGTTCTGTTGAGATCCAAATCATATCTAATCTGGACCATGATAAATGTCTATTTGAATAAAAAGTATATTGTTTAGCTTTAACATTTCTTTCTCTCCAAATATCTTTTAAAGTTAATTCATCTGTCATTTTAAAGAAGGACCTTGGGAGAGCCTTTCTATTTTGCTTTGTTGTTGTTGCTATATAGTCCAGTTTATTGTCCACAATTCCATTAAAATCTCCCATCATAATTATATTAACATAGTCCAGTCCAATTATTTTCATATGTAGCTTTTTATAAAACTCTTCTTGTTTATCATTCGGAGCATAAATTGCAATCAGGAGTATTTTTATATTATTGTCCATTATTTCTACCATTAATACTCTTCCATCTTCATCCGTATAAATCAATTTTGCTGGAATAGCCTCTTTAATGTATAAAACCACACCTCTTTTCTTACATTGAGTCAAAGAGGTAAATATTTTCCCTAATTTTGGCTGTAATAACAATTGTTCATGTTGTTTTTTAATGTGAACTTCTTGTAAACAAATTATATCGAATTTTAATTTCTCTAATTTATGAAAAGTTTTCCTTCTTTTAACAGCTGAATTAAGTCCATTTATATTCATTGTAATCAGTTTTTTTTCCTCCATATTATGCTTTATATTTAGGTCTAACAGCTCTCGTGGATCTCACTTCACGCTGTTCTTTATTATCCATCTGTCCCCCTGCTGCTCCTTTCTCTTTTTCAGTCTCCAGTTGTTCATCTTGAAACTCAATTGATAAAGCCTCTTTCTCTATTCCCTCTCTTCTTCCTCCAAAGAATTCTGCATGAAAAAGTTCTGCTTTCTCAATTGAATCAATTCTATATCTTTGCTCTTGCCACCCAAACACTAGTCCTTCTGGAATCAGCCATCTATAATTCACTTCATTTTCCAATAGTATTTTGGTCAGAAATCGATATTCTCTTCTCATCTCTCTCACTCTTCTGGGTATTTGTTTTAAAACCACAACCTCTTTACCCTTGTATTTCAGTGTTTTCTCTCTTACTACTTGTAATATTTGCGTTTTAATGGATTTTTTGGTAAATCTAATATGGACTTCCCTGGGTAATTTATTTCTCATCGCATATCTTGTATAGACTCGATATATCTCATCTATTCCATCCATCATCTTTTCCTCTGTAATTTCCAAAACATCTGCCAAAATTTCTATCATTACCGCTGCCAAATTTTCTCCTTTTTCCTCTTCTATATTTTGAAATCTAAGGTAAAATTCTGACCTTTCCATCTCCCACCTCAACATCCCACCTTTTTCTTGTTCAACCGCTGTTAGTCTGCTGTCAATATTTCCAATCTTCTTCTCTCTTTGTTTTCCTTCTTCCTCAATTTTTTGGAATCTCTCCTCATACTTAACCATCATTTGTTTAATATTTTCCACTTTTTCATCAGTCTTCTCTATTCTTTGTTCAATATTTTCTGCTCTTTGTTCAATATTTCCTGCTCTTTGTTCAATATTTTCTGCTCTTTGTTCAATCTTTTCTATTCTTTGTTCAATATTTTCTGTTCTTTGTTCAATATTTCCTGTTCTTTGTTCAATGATATCTGATTTTGTCTTGAGATCTTGGATTCCTTGCATAATCATCTGTAAAGTTATTTTTTCTTGTTCCTTATCTTGCTTCAACATTGTCTGAATTAAACGTTGTCCTCCAACTGGTGGGGAAGCAGAGGTAGAAGCAGAAATGCCAGATGGTATTGGTTTCCTGCTCATTTCAATGTTTCCAAAACTTCAAATTCTTCTTGACTTTTAATCCAACTGGTAGAGCAGCCAATTATAATCCAAAATGAAGAACTCCAATAGTAAAAAACACGAAACCACAGAAGAAACAGGAAAAAAAGAAGAAGAAAGATCTTCAGGTTCTTCTAGACCCTAATCCAATTATGAGATAGTCCACCATAAAAAAGGAAAAAATAGAAAGGAGAAAACAAACAAATCCAAAAATAATAATATTGATTAAGAGCAAAAGAAAAAGGAAAAAAGCAAAAGCAAAAAGAGAAAAAACAAAAAAAACAAAAACAAAAAGTTCCTTCAGATTCTTCACACCTTAATCCAATTAAAAAGTCTCAATAATCCAAAAAAAAGAAAAAAAAAAAACAACCTCAACAACAAAGTAGTCCAAAAACATAAATATGAAAAGCAAAAAGGTCCCAATAAAAAAGAAAAGAAAAATAAAGAAGAAAAAACTCTGAGGCTTTCCCTTTAAAATAAAAGGCAAAAATAAAAATATTACTAAAATTAAAATTTAGAAGAAGGCTAGCGAATGGGGTATATATAAGAAAACACACTGCACTTTGTTATTTATCCAAGGCTCTTGTTATGACTCTCTTCTCCAGCAGCTTCAAAGCCAAACCTCAAGTATTGTTGATAACAGTCCAGGAAAGCACCTGCAATAATATTTTACTGTGCTCTCCCTCTATCTTATCACATTAAAAAGTCCTTGAGATGAGGTCTTTTTGCAGTTCTCTCCAATTCACATAAAGATACTTTCAAGCCTCTAGTTGGCAGTGTTACAAAGTTTCTTAATGCTCTTTCTCCCCGCCCGCCAGAAAAAAGGAATAATATATACAGGAAAAAAAAAGAAAAAATAGCCAAAGGGAGCCTCTATCCTAAAGAAAGTTAAAAGATCAAAAGAAGCATAAAATCAAAGGAAGCATAAAAATATATATAAGAGAAAATTCAATCCGGTTACCTACAAAGTCACAGTAAAATCTTTCCCAAAAAGTATAAAGAAAAAAAAAAAAAAGCCAAGCCTCAATTTGACATCACTTTAAAAAACGCCGCTCAAAACAATTTCAGTCAAAAAAAAATCTCACAGCTTTCTTCTTTATATCGGATGAACTTTCCAACCTTAGCAAATTTACAGCACAAAAGAGTTTTTCTCACCCAGCCGACACACTTCACTCCAATCACTTTCTTTCCGGAGCTGTCCCGACTTCAGCAGCTATGGAGGCTGCCTCTCCGCCGCCAGCAAAAGGGCTTCTTCCGGATCAAACCAGAGATTTTGCGATATCTCTGGGATCCTGGAACAATGCCCTTCACGATCACCGTCTCTACGGGACGGTTTAGGTCCGTTAGGACCGACCAGGGGTGAAAATATCGGCTGCGATCTCAGAGCCCCGAGATCGCAGCTGTATCGCCGGAACGAAGCTCCCAATCCCCACAAATTCTTAACGATCCATCTGGCTTTATAGGTGTTACTATTGGGGTCTCCCATCGGGCATGGTCAATCGGTTCCAACACATCCTGGGCTATTAATTTGTCCAGTTGCTCGTTGATCTTTGGCTTGAGTGCAAAAGGCACCCGACGAGGCTTAAGGTGAATGGGAGCTACATTGGGGCTGAGATTAAATGATATAGGGGTCCCCTTGTACTTGCCTAACTTCCCTGTGAAAATGTCCTGGAATTCCTGGATGAGGGCCTCTTCCCAGTCATCGCTTCCAGTTTGGTGGATGCCAGCTAGTTCAATTCTGAGTGGGGTGAACCACTGTAACCCTAACAAACTAGATTGGTCATGATCGACGACAGTCAGGGGAAGCGTCGCGGTGCAGTCCTTGAAGGATACTTGGACATGGCTGGAACCGACAACTGGAATTCTGTTTCCCTGGTAGTCTTTTAGGATGATTCTTTGAGTGCTGAGGTCCTGGCGACAGATGGCAGGGATCAGCTGTTTGAGGGTTTTCCAGGAGATCATCGATAGGGATGACCCCGAGTCAACTTCCATCACACAAGGTCGATTCTCAATAGCAACCTTTACTCTGATCTTTCTTGCATCTAGTGATGAAGCGTGGCCTATAGTGATAGTTTGGTGTGCCTCTTCTCGTCTTGTTGAAGCAGCAGGTGCTCGATTTCTGTAGTAGTGCTTGTTCCATTGGTGGTTCAGGCAGTCCCAATTTACAGGTGGGTTGCCTGTATCCTGGTGGAGATTATTCTCCCTCCGGCTTGGACTGGACCCTCGCTTGCTTCTGCAGACCTTTGCGATGTGGCCTCTCTTTCCACAGGAACGGCAGAGTGCATCAAGGAATTTGCAGTCTGATTGCGGGTGGTTTGCCCCGCAACCAGCGCATTGGCGCGGAAGTCTCTGGTTCCTTTGATCTCGTTCTGAGCGGAGCCAGTTGACCTCCTCCTCCTCGCTGTCTGAGGAGGATTCGAGGTCTTCATGATGGGTGGTAGTAATGTGCCTCTCAGAGGAAGGCATACTATCACTAGCAAGTTGGCAATTCGGTGCGTTTGCTCGGCGCATTCGAGCGGCTGACTTCCTGGTTGCTTCTGCAGCAGTAGCGTCGGCGATGACATCTGCGAGGCTGATGTCTCCCTTCACCATGATCTTGCTCTGCACAGTGTGGTCATCTAATCCCAGAACTATTCAGTCTCTCATGGCTTCCTTGAGGTTTGCGAAACCACAGAGTCCTCCCAGGTTCCAGAGGTCGGCTACGAAGTCTCCAACACTCTCATTCTTCCATTGGTCCCTCTGGTAAAACTCATGTCTTCATATTAGTGTAGGCACTGCAGGTGCATAATGGGCCCAGAGGATCGGCGCGAGGTTATCCCAATCCATGGTCTTCACTTCCGCCATTTTGGCAAGTGCCTTAGCCATTTTAAAAACGGCGGGCCCGCAATGGGTCAAGAACACCGCTCATTTCTTGCCAGGTGTAGCATCTTTCAGATTGTTGGTCTCCAGGAACATCTGGAACCAGTCCATATATGAGTCCCAGTCTTCGTTTGCCAGGTCAAATGGAGTGGGTGGTATGGCGCCACTGGTCATTCTGCCGTTTGTTGCGTGCGCTCTCAACCAAGTGCTCTGTCTTGTTCGATGAGTGTTTAGTCAGCTCTATCGTCTCTGTATCCTGTTAAGCCTGGGTTCCCCAACCAGGGTTAAGGAGACAAGCTAAACAGAATGTGCAGCGTTAGTCAGATAGGCACACAGATAAATGAGTGAGATATGTTTGTATGTTTATTAACATACAGTAAAAATAACAGATATGCTTGTGCTATCAAAAATATAGTTTATTCCATTTATAACATAGTCAAGATAACAGTCCATTAGTCTTGTATCATTTAGTCAGTCCATTCAAAGATATTCAGGTAGCAAAGTGCTGTAGAAATATCCTATGTCAGTTCACTTACAAATCAGTCCTTTGTTTATCTCTCCCGTTCGAGTAATGCAGTCTTGAGTCCATGCAGTAATTAGGGATCATCAAAGCCAGAGAGAGAGCAAGCTGTCGTCTTGCTTTTTTTAAAGTGCTTTCACAACCACTCCCTTAATTACATTCCCATATTTAAAGTTGCAGACACTTTAACTTACAAACTATGATTACATATTTATTATTTTACCTAAACCAGTTAGGGTAAACAATGTTATCCCTAACATTCTCCCCTTTTCGGAAATAATAATAAATATAACTATTTACATCTTTAAATCATATTTGTTACAACTCTCTTTAAACTTAATTACACCTTGAGCTTTTGTAAATTGATCTGCAATGTTTTCTTCTGTCATGCAGTATTCCAATTTAATTAGCCCATTCTTTACAGATTCTCTAACATTTAAGTATCTTAAATCAGTATGCTTTGATCTAGTTTTTACAGCAATATTAGTAGCTAACTTTATGGCTGCCTGGTTGTCCTCGTACACAATAATGGATTCTTTAACAGTTATACCCATGTCTAATAATAACTGTTTGTACAAAATTAAGTCAGTACATAGTAATGACAGACATGAAAATTCCGCTTCCATCGTGGACAAGCTGATATGCTGTTGTCTGATTGACCTCCACCCTATTAGTGTCTTACCAAATAATATAGCCATCCCAGATGTTGATTTTCTAGTGTTTATATCAGTTGCAAAACTTGCATCTGCATAGGCACTAAGACTCAAATCACCCTTTGGTTCTATATACAATGCATGGTTCATTGTTCCTTTAAGATATCTTAAAATTCTTTTTAATGATTACCAATGACATTGATGTGGATCCGAATTAAAACGTGCCAGCTGATTAACACTATAAGCTATATCTGGCCTTGACCAATTGCTTATATATGATAAGCTGCCAATCAAAGATTGATATATAGACTTATCAAATTTGGGACTTTGATCATCAGTTTGACAAACTTCCTGACTCATTGGAGTCTTTGCCAGTTTACAAAGTTCCATTTTATATGTTTTAATTAATTGGCAAATTTTATCTTCTTGAGATATCTTAAATCCATTTTTTGTTTTGTTAATTGTCAATCCTAGATACTTTTTAATTTCACCTAAATGCTTTAATTTTATCT
Source organism: Hydrophis major (assembly GCA_033807585.1). Lineage (NCBI taxonomy): Eukaryota > Metazoa > Chordata > Lepidosauria > Squamata > Elapidae > Hydrophis > Hydrophis major. The sequence goes on along the minus strand of CM066331.1, from coordinate 153,696,781 downwards.
TTTTGGCTAATAATGATATAATCTCATTAGCTTCATTATTAGTCTTAGTTATCAAAGCAATATCATCTGTAAATAATAACAATAATGACACCGTTCCATTATTTTCTCTTTTAAACACACATGGATCTGCTAAACCAGATTTAAAACCTATATTGTTTAATTCTTTCACAATATATTGATTCCACTCAAAGCCAGATTGTTTCAATCCGTAAAGACTCTTTTTGAGTTTCTAGCAATCATTACTATTTACTTTATTGTCTTTTATAACAATTGGCTTTTTCAAATATATAGTGTGCTGCAATGGTGCATGTAGATAAGCAGTTTCTACATCTAAATGGTTAATGATATAGTTTTTGTTAGCTGCCCACACTAATGCTGCTCTCAAAGATGTTGCCTTAAGACTTGGTGCAAAAACTTCATCGTAATCAGATGCAGTTTGATTAAATCCTTGAGCTACCAACCTAGCCTTATGGGTAACAGTCCCATCATTGCCAGTTTTTACTTTTAATATCCATTTGCACCCAATGGATTTTTCTCCTGGAGGTAATTTAGCATCTTCATAAACTTTCATTACCTTTAATGAATTTAGTTCTTTTTCCATTGCCTTTTGCCAATTCTCCTGATCCTTAGCAGGATACATCCTAAGTTCATCTATACTAGTTGGAACTTTAATTACTTGGCAAACTATACTTGCTTGATACCTATCAGGTGGTCTAGTTATACATGTAGTACGTCTAGGTATTACTGGGCTTACAGGTGGACTTTCATTTATTAACTCTTCTTGATTATATAACTCTTCCTGATCAACAGTTTCCTCTTGTTCTGGTCCTATTTGTTCTTCATGGACTTCTTCTTTAATTGGACTCTTCTTATAACTAGTCTGTTCTTTCTGCCCTTTGTAGGGTTCAATAATTACTTCGTTATTTAAATCTTGCTCTGATCTATTCCATCCTACATGTTCTAGGAATTTAGCACTAGCACTGGTGTAAACTCTAGATGTTCCTGGTTCCCAGAATCTCTAAGATCTATGATTAGGTTTATATCCTACAAAAAATAATCTTTTAGCTCTATGCTGTTCTTTTTGTCTGAGTTGTGTAGGGATATGCACCCATGCTGGTGCTCCAAATGTGTGCATGTAACTTAAATCAGGTTTTGTACCATGCCACAGTGTGAATGGTAATTCACCTGTTGTTGAATTAACAACATTATTTAATATATGATTACCACACATTATTGCTTCTCCCCACAAATTGTTGGGTAATCCTGAATCAGACATCATAGTTCGTGCCATTGATTGTAGTATTTGGCCTCGTCTCTCTATAAAGGCATCATGTTGTGGCCTATATGGTGCAGACTTTTTATGTTGAATACCTAACATTCTAAGTCTATTCTGAAATTTATTATTTGTAAATTCCGTACCATTATCTGTTATAAGAGTTACTAATTTCTTTTTAGTTTTCCTTTCAGCAAATTTTATCCAATTAAAGAGATTTAGATACGTTTCAGTTTTGCTCTTCATTAAATAGCAAAACCCATATCTAGAATAGTGGTCCATTATACTTAGTATGTAACGAGCTCCTCCTACACTTGGTTTTTTCGGACCTATCAAATCAGCAAATACTACTTCTAAAGGCTCTTTGGTAGTAAATCCATCAACTCTATTAGCCAGTTTGACCTTGCTCTTGCTTTGATTGCAAGCATTACATTGCAAATGCTTATTACAAGGTTTCAAACTTATTCCTTTAGATAATTCAACAGTTTTCTTAATCATTTTAAAATTTAAATGCCCTAGCCTTCTATGTTACAAGTGAATACATTCATCATGAGGTTTCTTATTATCATAAACCATGTTAGCCACCTTTAAACCATTATCATTTAATACATATAATTCACCTCTTAAAGATGCAGTAATTTTCTTATCTTCTTTCTCAATTATGCAGTTATTTCCTTTAAAGGTAACTACATATCCTAGTTTAACCAAAATTCTAACTGAAATTAAATTAAGCTTAAGTTGTGGTACATATAACATTTTTACATTCTCTTTTATAAAAGAACAATATGCTATATCTTGACCTTTAGCTTTCAATTTCCAGCCATTGGCTAACGATATCTGCTGTGTACTCTTGGACATTTTAATAAAATTTCTGTTATCATTTGTTATACAGTGGGATGCTCCACTGTCAACCACCCATAAATTATTTTTTACAGCTCCGTTAATATACATGGCTAACTCTAAATTTTTATTTATCTTTTGATGACTTTTAGTATTCTGGCCAGCGTTCTGGTACTTTGCTTTTTTACAAAAACTTGCCAAATGTCCTCTTCCTCCACAATTAAAACACTTTTTAATTGCGTATGCAGTAGGAGATTTATTATCTTCTTTTTGAGGTTACTGCCTCCTTAACTGGTCTCTTTCAAGTCTTCTTCTGACCTCTTCAATCAATCTGCCAGTTATATCAGTTAAAGTTAGGCTTTCCTTTGGCAATATTTCAAGGGAAGTGACGTAGTCATCATAACTTTCATTTAGTGATGATAGAATTATGTAGACTTGGTGTAGTTCAGAGAAAATAAGCTCTTTCTCGTGCAGTTCTTGAAAAATGCTTTGCATAGTTTTCAAATGACTAAGCATATCACCATTCGTCTGGAGATGCGTCCTGAAAAGCTTTCGTGTTAGATTTATGTGAGCACCAACATTATCTCGAACATAAATCCTCTTCAGCTTCTGCCAACACCCAACAGCCATTTGCTCTCCGTGGATATGAACAAGTTGTTGGTCGGTTAATGTTAAACCAATTATGCAAATAGCTTGTTCATTTTTATGCATAAATTCTTCTATTTTTAGTCTATCTTCATCATCCTCTGGATCCCCTTCCTCTACGTTTGGTGGGTTTTCAATTATGTTCCACAGACCTTCTCTTCGTAGAAGCAGACTACATTTCATAGACCATGATACATAGTTTGTTCCATCCAGCTTGGATATAAGGGACAAACTTTGTAGATTGACCATGTTTTCTTATATGGATATAAAACTATAATTAATAAAACACAGCTGTCTGTTTACTGTAATGTATAACAACACAAACTCTCACTTTTACATAAATCTGTTTTATCCTAGTTAAACTGACTTTGCAGCCTCTGGGCCCATAACCAGTGTTAAGCCTGGGCCCATAACCAGGTTAAGCCTGGGTTCCCCAACCAGGGTTAAGGAGACAAGCTAAACAGAATGTGCAGCATTAGTCAGATAGGCACACAGATAAATGAGTAAGATATGTTTGTATGTTTATTAACATACAGTAAAAATAACAGATACGCTTGTGCTTTCAAAAATATAGTTTATTCCATTTATAGCATAGTCAAAATAACAGTCCATTAGTCATGTATCATTTAGTCAGTCCATTCAAGGATATTCAGTTAGCAAAGTCGGTGTAGAAATATCCTATGTCAGTTCACTTACAAATCAGTCCTTTGTTTATCTCTCCCGTTCGAGTAACGCAATCTTGAGTCCATGCAGTAATTAGGCATCATCAAAGCCAGAGAGAGAGCAAGCTGTCTTCTTGCTTCTTTTAAAGTGCTTTCACAACCACTCCCTTAATTACATTCCCATATTTAAAGTTGCAGACACTTTAATTTATAAACTATGATTACATATTTATTATTTTACCTAAACCAGTTAGGGTAAACAATGTTATCCCTAACATATCCCATCCTCATCGCCAGTGTTATGTCCTGAGCATGGGCGCAAGGAACGGAGACGAGGCATCGAACTGTGACTTCAACTCTTTATTAGTAACTTCAGAACAGAGCAAAATACTTGGGCAGCAGCAGCTCTTTTATAGAGCTGGCTGCTGTCACAATAACCAATGATTTGAGTTTACCGCTCTAACAAGCGTCCAATCAGAGAGACCCGCTGTCAGCCAATCAGATCAGCCAGAAACAACCAATCACGACTCGCTATTTGTGGGCCAATGAGAAGTGCAGGATTACGAGCCTGTTGTTAAAGTAAAAGCTATTAGGGTTGTTACAGAACGCGTTAGCTTAGTCCTTAACATGTACTTTGTTTTCCAACTGTATTTCCTCCACTTAAAGACTGTTCTTGGGGGAGTTTTTTCTCCAGCCGAAGGTCACTGGACATTGGGGGCAAAGTTGGAGGTTATTAAAGGGATTTTTCTAACTTATGTGACTGTTTTGCCTTTGTGCCACATCCTGGGTCATCACACAATGCTTCTGCCATAAATGTGATGCATTTTGCAAATATTTGAAATACAGATTTGGAACATCCCATATATATTACCAAATTGGAAGTTAAGGGTTTTAAAGAAAAACCAATGCGTGTTTCTCATAATCTTAAAATGGGGTTCAAAAGGTTGTTTGAAAAGAATTACCACATTATGCTGCAGGAAGTGTAGGGTGAGTGAGGAAAATTTTACTCATACAGCATTTGCTCAGGGTTATCTCATTCTGATTTAACAGTTATAAAGATAAATAGGTTTAAAAATGTAAATAGGAGTTAATCACTAGAAGAAAAATTATGAACTTGCCAACTTTGGTTTATAACAACAGCAAAACTTTTTTATACGCAAAAGAGATAGTGTGGTCCCAGTATTTCAATCTTTGATCAGTAATGCAAGAGGATTACTTTCATTTTATGAATTATCTCTTGACTGACTGAGCTATTTGTTATAGGCAAATTTTAACCACGTGCCAAAAACAGCTTTTTCTTTAATCTTTTCATTTTGTTCTTTCCTTTTGTGCTGTTTATTAAAGCATGAAAATAATCGCTCACTTGATTAGACTTATGGCTAATGTTTTGCTTGATAACCCTAATATTGTATTTGTTGTTCCTAATTCTGATCTGTTGCCCATGACAAATATACCATATTTTAAAAGCACAAAAGCTCATTTATCCACTCATTCTTTCTGAACAACAGAAGAGAAAAAGTGGATTCAGAAATGAATTGTGAAACTTGACAATGTTTTACCTTATTGAAAGAAACTTGACCTAAATATTTTCTTTTACAATAATGCTTCTTTCCCCGTTACTAATCTGGTTTAACCATTCAGTCTTGATTTCTCTTGAGTCTATATTTTGTTTCTTAACTATCCATCAATATTTATTTCATTGTAATTTTTAATAATCTGAAGGTTATTACATTCTATAAATTATGTTGTATCATAATTTTAGCATTATTCCATAGTGCATACCTACTTCTAAATGTAAAAATATTATTGGTGTGTTTATATGTTTCTGTACATGAGAATGCTGCTGTGATTGAGAAAAATAATTGATATATAAAGATAGGGAAGAGTTAACATTATTCAGGAAATCTTACTGAATGGAAAAATATTTTTATTATTTGTTTATAAGTCAATAAGAAATATTTTTCCATCTCACGTTTGGTAAAAAAGTTTCAACTTCATTTAGAACTTTGGCTATTTGTATTTTAATTATTAGCAGTTTTTAAAACAGACTGTGGAGAGCAGCAAAGAGCTTCCAAGCAGAATTTCATAAAATCCAATTTGGGCTGCATTTTTTCTTTTATTGGAAAAGCCATATGTTGTGAATCAAATAAAACTTTTACGGTGAACGGTTAGAGACTCAAGTAATGTTGTCATGGGGGAGGATGGCTGGAATTAAACCTTGATCTGGGCGAAGAAATTTAGCAGATCAATATAGAGATTCTGTGATGCGACAAACTTTAAGTTGGGCTCTGACCTCCAAGTTTCTAAGCAATTTATTAGAAAATAGACATTTAATTGAGTTGTAAGAGACCCACTGATAGGTCACAATGGAGTTCAAGACAAAAACAGCAAATATTACGCTTGCTTTGTACTCACTTCTTTTAAAAAACAAAAAAGGGTATATATGTTTTGACATGGGTAGACCATTGCATTCATCTATAATTTGAATTAAGAACTCGTTTTTAGGAAGAATTAAACATTATCGATTTTTACGATTTTTCAGCACTTCTAACAGTAGAATATATGTCTTTACTAGCATGAAACCTGTTATGAACTAATAAAAGCGCTTAAATAAAGTTTTAACAAAGCTTAAAGAAAAAGCAGGGTTCTAATCCTGCACTTCTGATTGGCCGATAATAGCGATATCGGATTGGTCCGTTCTGGAGAATCTGATTGGCTGTTAACGAGCCACTCTCATTGGTTCAAGGGTTCAACACTTCCATGTTCTCATTGGCTAATAGGTCAGCAGCCTGCCCTATAAAAGGGCCGCTGCTGCCCTAGGGTTTTTGCTCTGTTCAGAATGATTAATAAAGAGTTGAAGTTCACTGTTCACTGCCTCGTCTCCGTTCCTTGCACCCATGTGCAGAACTTAACACTGGCAATGAGGATGGGATGCGGAGACATCAGAGCTGACTGAACACTACAGAGCACCAAACAGAGCACGTGGCTGAAGGCACATCGACAATGGAAACATGTCCGGCGGCGCCATACCACCCGCTCCATTTGACCCGGCATAAGAAGACTGGGACTCGTACATAGACCAATTCCAGATGTTTCTGGAGACCAACAACTTGAAGGATGCCACTATGGGAAAAAAGCGAGCAGTGTTCCTGACCCATTGCGGGTCTGCCATCTTTAAGATGGCCAAGGCACTAGCGAAACCGGCTGAGGTGAAGACCATGGACTGGAACGTCCTCGCGCCCCTTCTACACTATGCACCCGCCATACCAACACTTGTCCGAAGACATGAATTTTACCAGAGGGACCAGCGGAAAGGAGAGAGCGTTGCAGATTTCATCGCGGATCTCCGGAACCTGGGAGGCCTCTGTGGGCTTACAGACCTCGAAGAAGCTCTGAGAGACCGAATAATTCTGGGATTAGATGACCCACGACACAGAGCAAGATCATGGCCAAAGGGGACACCGACCTTGCTGATGTCATCAAGGATGTTACTGCAGCAGAAGCAACCAGGAAGTCGGCTGCCCGAATGTGCCACACTAATGCACCGCTCCATCAACTCGCCAGCGATACCTCACCTCGCCTAGAGAGGCACACAACAGCGACCCACCACGAGGACCTCGAATTGCCATCAGAAAGTGATGAGGAGGAGGTCAACTGGCTCCGGTCTGAACATGACCAATGCCATCAGCGGAATCAAAGACTACCGCACCAATGCGTGGGTTGTGGGGCAAACCACCCGCGATCAGACTGCAAATTCCTCAACGTGCTCTGCCATTTCTGTGGGAAAAGAGGCCACATTGGGAAGGTCTGTAGAAGCAAGCAAGGATCCAGCCAACTTCAGAGGGGAAACAACTACCGCCAGGCCACAGAGAATCGCCCTGTGAGTCGGGAACATTTGAACCACCAATGGAACAACCACTCCTGCAGAAATAAAACACCGGCCACTTTATCGAGAAGAGAAGAGGCACACCAAACCATTACAATCAGTCATGCCTCATCGCTAGATGCAAAGAAGATCCGAATGAAGGTCGCCATCGAAAACCAGCCTTGTGTGATGGAAGTCGATTCAGGATCGTCCTTATCGATGGTTTCCTGGAAGACTCTTAAACAATTAATGCCTGCCGTCTGGCGTCAAGACCTCAGAGCCCAAAGAATCATACTCAAAGATTATCAGGGGAGCTGAATTCTGGTCATTGGATCCAGCCAAGTCCAAGTATCATTCAAAAATCGTACTGCGTCATTACCACTGACTGTCGTCGACCGTGACCAGCCTAGCTTGTTAGGCCTTCAATGGTTCACCCCACTCGGGATCGAGGTAGCCGGCATTCACCAAACCAGAAGCGACGACTGGGAGGAGGCCATCGCCCAGGAATTCCAGGATGTTTTTGCAGACAATCTAGGCGAGTACAAGGGGACTCCGATATCATTTAACCTTAACCCTGAAGTAGCCCCCATCCGCCTTAAGCCTCGTCGGGTTCCTTTTGCCCTTAAACCAAAAATTGATGAGCAGCTCAATAAATTAACAGCCCAGGGTGTTTTAGAACCAACTGACCACGCTCGTTGGGAAACCGCAATTGTAACACCCATCAAACCGGATGGGTCATTAAGGATTTGTGGGGACTACTGGGCTACCCTTAATCACGCCCTTCAACAGAACGCTTACCTGGTGCCGATGGTACAATACCTTCTCCATTCCCTGGGGGGTGGAAAAGTCTTCGCTAAACTGGATTTAGCACAGGCATACCAACAACTGCCTGTAGATAAAAAACCCGCAGAGGCACAGACGATCGTTACGGACCGAGGCCCCTTTAAGTGCAACCGACTCCAATATGGAGTGAGCGTAGCCCCAGGGATTTTTCAAAGTCTGATGGAGAGACTATTGCAAGGGATCAAGGGGGTCATGCCATACTTTGATGACGTTTTAATTGCTGCCCCGAATAGAGAAATACTAGAAAGGCATCTTAAAATGGTCCTCCAGAAATTTAAAGACTCTGGCCTTAAGGTTAAAAAAAATAAATGTCAACTGTGTATTGATAAAATAGAGTTCCTGGGGTACCTAATCAATAAACAAGGCATTCACCCCACTAATAGCAAACTAAGGGCAATCAAAAATGCCCCAAGACCCAGAAATAGGACTGATCTCCAAGCTTTCCTGGAGCTCATTAACTTTTACAACATCTTCTTGCACCAGAAAGCAACCGTAGCTGAGCCTCTACATAGACTTCTCGACAAAAAAGCAACCTGAGTCTGGGGACACCACGAGGAGCACGCATTCCGACAAGTGAAAAACTTACTAACCTCAGATGCTGTTTTAATGCAGTATAATGAGACTCTGCCTTTAACAATTACATGTGACGTGTCACCGTTTGGAGTAGGAGCCAATTTGAGTCATGTGTTACCAAATGATAGTGAGGCCCCTATTGCCTATTTTTCAAGGACCTTATCAAAGGCTGAACATAACTATAGCCAGATCAAAAAAGAGGCTCTTGCTGTTGTATCTGCTGTGAAACGGTTTCATGAATATGTGTATGGACGAATTTTTACTATTGTTACCGACCACAAACCTTTGCTGGGGATTATAGCAGGAGACAAGCCAACCCCCTATATATTGTCACCTAGAATGACTCGCTGGTCGGAGTTTTTAGCTGCGTACAACTATAAATTACAACACCACCTGGGGAAAGCCATTCCCCACGCTGATGCATTGAGCCGTGCCCCACTTCCGGAAACCGTCGACGACCCAGCTCCAACCCTTATGACACTCCAAATTGAAACACTACATTCACCACCACTAACAGCCAGAGACATTGCAATTGAAACAAAACGAGATCCTGTCTTGGCGCGAGTTCTTAGCTGGGTCGAAAGGCGGTTGGCCAATAGAACAAACCTCTGACAATTTCACCCCTTTCAGAAACCGGCAGACAGAACTTTTTTCGCAAAAAGGCTGCATCCTATGGGGAGATAGAGTCATCGTCCCAGAGCGGTTACAACGAGCAGTATTGAAAACATTGCATGACGGTCACCCCGGTATCGTGCGTATGAAAGCGCTCGCACGAAGCTACACATGGTGGCTGGGCATCGACAAACAGATCGAAGCCTGGGTAAAGACTTGCTTTAAGTGCCAAGAAGTCAGCAGTGCCCCACCTAGAGCAACCCCAACAGAATGGGAAACCCCCTGATGGCCATGGTCCCGCATCCACGTTGATTTTGCAGGACCTACTAAAGGACATACGTTCCTCCTAACAGTGGATGCCTATTCCAACTGGCTTGAGATCCACGAAATGAAGAATACTACAACGGAATCCATCATCCGAAAATTGAACAGGCTATTCGCAACGCATGGGCTGCCAGACATTCTGGTCTCCGACAACAGACCCCAGTTCACCACCCTGGCGTTTGAACAATATTTAGTGGATCGGGGCATCCGCCATGTGCTAACTTCACCAGCGCACCCTGCGGTTAACGGCAGGGCCGAGCACATGGTACAATTTGTCAAAAAAACTCTCCACAAAATGGACTATGGGGACATTGATGAAAAAATAAACAGAATACTCCTACTCCAACACATCACTCCGCACAGCATCACCAACAAGACGCCAACTGAACTGTTGATGGGACGCAAGCTCCATTCCCACCTCGACCGGCTTCACCCTTCCTATGAGCCAGAGAAACCCTGTGGATCTAGTGGAAAATGCCGCAAGTTCAAGGTAGGCGACTTAGTTTTCGCTAAAAACCTCTCCGGCGAACCATTATGGATCGAAGCAACCATAATTCAAACCACCGGGCCCAGATCGTACCGTGTGCAAACCTGCGACGGAAAAATATGGAAACACCATATAGATCAGCTTCGCTCTAGGCTACAACCCAGTTCCCGCGACTCCTGTGACTCCCAAACTGAGGAGGGAGGGGATGTTGAAGAAACCGAATTTGAGATGGTGGAAAGCAGAAGCGAAGGAAGTCAGCAATCGGGCACGATAAATGAAGAAGAATCAGGGAGGGGAGTGTCCTCGCCACAGAGGAATACCTCAACGGAGGCTAGCCTGCAAAGATCGGAGGACAACAACAACGACAGAATTAGCGGCACCGAGTCGTCCATTGAGAACGCGGAACCGCCTGTACCAGATATGTCCAAAAATGTCCCACCGAAGCCGGACTGCAGACGGGAACCGATGGGACAGCGCAAATCTAATAGACAGTTAAAACAACCTACATATCTTAGGGATTACATCACCGCACCCCTCAAATGGAACCCGGGGGGAAGGGGTGTTATGAACTAATAAAAGCGCTTAAATAAAGTTTTAACAAAGCTTAAAGAAAAGCAGGGTTCTAATCCTGCACTTCTGATTGGCCGATAATAGTGATATCGGATTGGTCCATTCTGGGGAATATGATTGGCTGTTAATGAGCTACTCTCATTGGTTCAAAGGTTCAACACTTCCATGTTCTCATTGGCTAATAGGTCAGCAGCCTGCCCTATTAAAGGGCTGCTGCTGCCCTAGGGTTTTTGCTCTGTTCAGAATGATTAATAAAGAGTTGAAGTTCACTGTTCACTGCCTCGTCTCCATTCCTTGCACCCATGCGCAGAACAATACCCGTGCTTTGCTACGAAACGATGTGATCAGGCTTAGTTTGGGGGGAGGAAAATAAGGGGGTGCGGAATTCTGCCTCTGCCTACCAGCATCCATCGGTATTCATCTGGCTAGCATCCTGACAGTGTGTGAGAGAGTTGAGGGCTGTTTGGAAACTGAAACAGTATTTGCTGTGTGCGCAAGAAGGAGGCAGCAAGGAGCCTGGTCGTGGCTTAGCTTAATTGTTCTGTACTAAAGCTGCTTGGTGTTGTGAAACTGAAACTGAAATGCCTGGGCGTGCATTCTTGTCAGAACTGCATTTTCTGGTAGAAATCTGCAATTAATCATCCTTGCCTGCCGTAGTAATTCCTTCAGTGTGGTTTGCATTGGGTTTTTTATTTTGAATTAACTTTACTTTGGATGAGGACTGCATTTACTCCCTCCATAAATTGTTTTCTTTAAGAAGAGTTTGATATCCTAACGAGAATAATTGGACATTGGGGCCAAGTTGGAGGCATTAAAGGGACTTTCTTCTATTTTTGTGACTTGGTTATTTTTGTGTCACACCCCAGGTCATCACACTAGGAATAAGGTAGTGTTCAATTTTACTGTGGCACAAATAATTCTGATAATTCTTTTATGTGAATCTTGGCAAATGAGCCAGTCAGTTTAATCTTTACAAAAGCGACATTTCATTTTGCATTCCAAGAGGTATTATTTTATAATGTTTATCTGTTAAATCTGAAAAGCACCTTACTGAGTGATAAATTGCTTTTGCTATCTTTTTGGTAACCCAAAAATGGAATATATATATATATTCACACGTGAGAGAGTGATTTATTTCATTGGGAAGTTGTCAACTTTTGCGCTCATGTGATGATGAAAAAGGATTTGTGATGTATAAAGCCCTTGTTTGTTTGTTTGTTTAATTGAATATTGAACAGGTGTGGGTTAAGCAATAGCATTATACAGGTACAGACCTGGGAGTTAAACAGGCTTTCTCAAAAATGGGAAGAAGAAGATAAACTTTGATTTTGCTTCTTGATGGTGCTTTTTTCACCTCTTTTTTCATCAAGATCAGTGGGGACAAGTCTCTAGTTTGTTCATCTCTTCTGACCCATTTTAATAACCTTGGCCTCCTTAATACAGATGCAGGAATAATGGCTTGTAGAAAATTATTCAGATTTCCAACACTTTTCTTCAGGTTGTTGGGGAATGTTATTGCTATTTGTCTTCACTGATACAAATTATGTAGCGGGATAGTCTAAGCCTTGTTGTACACCTGGAAAGTGTATTCCAAAGATTAAATTCAAGGGTCAAATATAATAAAGAATATTCAACAGATGTAGACTCAACAAAGGCTCCAGTTTCTGGAGTTTTGTCAAAATAATAATGTATATCTTGATGTCACAAGAGAAGCTCTGTACATGATGTCATCATGAATATCTAAAGGAATAGAGTTTACATGGTGCGTATCAGAGGTGGTATTCAGCAGATTCTGACCAGTTCTAGAGAACCGGTAGCAGAAATTTTGAGTAGTTTGGAGAACCAGCAAATCCCACCTCTGACTGGCCCCGTCCCCTTCTATTCTCTGCGTTCCATTGAGTCCCAGCTGATTGGCTGGGTCTCCTTTGGTTGCCCTGCACAGGAGAACGGAGCTGGAAAGCAGGTTAGTGGGGTGGGGAGGCAATGGGATTTTGCAGTAAACTTTCCCCCAGGAGTGGAGAGGGAATGAGGATTTTGCAATATCCTTCCCCTGCCACACTCACCAAGCCACACCACACCCAGCAAGCCATACCCACAGAACTGGTAGAAAAAAAATCGGAATCCCACCACTGCTGTGTATGTTGTGTAGATATGAAGGAATAGAGGAAATAATAGAGGATTTCCCTTGTCGAAACTCTGTCTACAAGTTTCACTGATCAAGAATTTTTAATCCGAAATGTGACCCCTAAATATGAGTCAGTTGTCAAGCATCCAAATGTAAATCACATGATCATGGGGATACTGCAACAGTCATAAGTGTGAAAAATGGTCATAAAGCCATATCAGCAGTCCCAGATGGTTGGTGTTATGGTTAGCCAGCAACAGGTGCAGACGGCTGTGGAGAGCCAGGACTCAGATGAGGGGCCAGGACCATTAGGGAGTGGACTGCTGCCTTCAGAGATTGTGGGGGCTGGCAGCAGCGATGAGGAGCTTCCCGAGGAGCCTGTGCCAAGTGCGCGTATGCGCAGGGCTGCTCTCAGGAAAGAGCACTGCACCAGCACGGGTGACTCAGAAGTAAGGCTGCAAGGTAAAGGCCCCTCCTTTTAGAAGATAAAAGCCAGCTGTGAATCAGACGTTCTTTGCAGGAAGCAAAGGCGTTTTGAAACTCCAGCCTCATGGACATTGCAATATCTTAGTTGGTATTTGAAGACTCTTGTGTTGTGAAATATTTCTAGGTAAACTTATCTGTTATTCTTGGCAGACTAGCACAGTTTTGGCAAGGTTTATGTTTATCAAAGTTATTGAGTTTGCAGCAGCCTTTTAACGGGGGATTCGTAAGACTCATTAAAAGGTTTCTATTCTCTTTGGTTCGTGTTTGTTTTATTGGACAAGGGTTTGGGTCAGAACAGTTGGGGGCAAAAGGCCGACTCTGTAACCCATTTAGAGAAGGCTATAAAGCACTGCAAAGAGGTATCTAAGTCTAAGCGCTATTGCTATAAATGACTTTTTTTTCAGTGCCATTGTGTTAGTGGTGGGATTCAAAAAAAAATTACTACTGGTTCTGTGGGTGTGGCATGGGTGGACGTGGTGAGGCTTGGTGGGCCTGGCGGGGAAGGATACTGCAAAATCCCCATTCCCTCCCCACCCCACTAACCTGCTTTCCAGCTCCGTTCTCCTGTGCAGGGCACAGAAGAAGATCAGCTGGGACTCAATGGGAGGCAGAGAAGAGATGGGGTTGGCGGGGCCAGTCAGAGGTGGGATTTGCTGGTTCTCCAAACTACTCAAAATTTCTGCTACTGGTTCTCCAGAACAGGTCAGAACCTGCTGAAAACTACCTCTGCTTCAAATGGTCTCTAGACGAATGAATGTAAATTGAGCATTACCTATATGAAGTTTCCCCTTTCTTTTAGTTTTATTTTTCATTTTCCAGGTTTCTGTTCTTAATTAAGCAGCATCTTTATTTAGCTTGCGGGATATTTGAACTGTTATTCAAAGGGAGAAAAAAAGAGGGAGTCTCCAGGTTTTGTTTTAATCCTCTTTTTTCTTTTGCCTCTAGAACCATAAAAAATTAAAAGAGATGGTTTTAGAACCAGTTTCATGCATGTCCTCTTGTAACAATATTGGGATTCCATGTATAAATGCTTACACACACACCATTTGCACTGTTCTCTTTAGAGATAAAAAAAAAAAGCAACATTAATGAACGTGCAGAAGAAACTGAAAACAAAACATTAAAGGTGTGAGATCAAAAGGAAAGGAAATTATAGCTGAAATTAATATATACCAACCTCATTCGCTTTGTACCTTCATAACCTTCTTCCATACAACGCCTTTTTATTATGTTTATTATGTTCATACATTCTTCACAACTTAGATTATATTTAATGTTTTGCCTTTCTTGTCTTTGAAGATCTCATCAGCTCAAGGCAACTCAAGTCTTCTTCTTTTTCTTTTAATCCATTTATTCTTCCTTAGTATATTTTATGCTTTCTATTATACCACATCAACCTATTCCTTTTATAGTGATCCATTCATATTTGGGTTCTGTCTACATTCATTCAGAACGTTATCATTCTAGTTCTTTCCTCTTCTTGTTTTACTACTATCAAAACTATGACTACTTATTTTACTACTACTCTTCTTGCTTTACTACATCCTAGGGAATTGATTCCCTGCTGCATTTAACTTTTACACCACTCATTTCCATAGTACAAAACCAGCAAATATATGCATGCTGTTACACACAACTGATTTGTTCACAAGCATTTGTGCTCTGTCAATTTTTTCCTCTTTAGTAAATGTCCTACAACAATTCAGATTTGTTTCTATTTTACGGCTGTGTTTAATCCCTTCTTGAACTTTTAACTGAACTGAGACCTTGGAACGTGGGGAAATAATCTAGGTTTTTCTTGAATGCTTGAATTTTGAAGGTCCCTCACTCCAGTGGTGGGATTCCATTTTTTTTACTACTGGTTCTGTGGGCCTGGCTTGGTGGGTGTGTCAGGGGAAGGATACTGTAAAATCTCCAGTCAGAGGTGGGATTTGCTGGTTCTTCGAACTACTCAAATTTTCCACTACTGGTTCTCCAGAATTGGTCAGAACCTGCTGAACCTCTGCCTCACTCCCCCTTATCCAGAGGTGGTCTTCAACAGGTTCTGACCAGTTCTGGAGAACCAGTAGTAGAAAATTTGAGTAGTTGGGAGAACCAGCAAATACCACCTCTGACTGGCCCTGCCCCAATCTCTTCTCTGCCTCCCACTGAGTCCCAACTGATCAGCTGGGTCTCCTTTGGTTGCCCTGCACAGGAGAACAGAGCTGGAAAGCAGGTTAGTGGCGTGGGGAGGGAATGGAGATTTAGCAGTATCTTTCCCCTGCCACACCCAAGCCATGCCCACCAGGCCACACCCACAGAACCAGTAGTAAAAACATTTGAATCCCACCACTGCCCTTAACCATAGTTTATTGGTCATGGAGAGTCCTATTGATGTAAATGACAAGTTCTCTGTGCATGATGATATTGTTTAATTACATATTTCCCCACCACCATCTAGGGACAAAACAAATCAATAAACACAGTCTAAGAACAATATCCTCTTATTTTACCCTAAGGGCACTGCCCTGTCATCTCCCTTCTTTCTAGAAAAGAGGATCTATTAAACAGCTAATCATGTTTCTTTCGTTAAAGCTCTGAATAAACAAGCGGGAGGGGAAATGGTGTTGGATTTCCCAGGGATTGTATTTATTATAATCTAATTTGATTTATGTAGCTGTGTCAGTTTTGCACTTGAAGCAAAATAGAGGAAATTTTCAGGTTGGCTGTAATAAAGGCCTTGCAGCTTCAGCAACTTTTTGGTTTCTTTCATAACTATGCCAATTCTTCCTGTATGACTTTCTTTAAAAAAAACAAACACACACAGAGAGATACAAAACTAGCGAACAAAAAAACATCTGCATCAAATTACTTGATCCCAATCACAACTCAGAATAGAACATGTGTTATGTTCCATCATTCTTATTCTATTCCTATTCTGTTCTATTCTTTCTACTCCACTCTACTCTACTCCACTCCATACCATTTCATATTATCTATTCTATTCTATTCTATTCTATTCTATTCTATTCTATTCCATTCCATATTTTCTATTCTATTTTATCCTATTCTTTCTACTCCACTCCATTCCATACCATTCCATATTATCTATTCCTATTTTATTCATCTTCTCTTCTCTTCTCTTCTCTTCTCTTCTCTTCTCTTCTCTTCTCTTCTCTTCTCCTCTCCTCTCCTCTCCTCTCCTCTCCTCTCCTCTCCTCTCCTCTCCTCTATTCTTTCTACTCCACTCTACTCCATTCCATTCCATTCCATTCCCTATTATCTATTCTATTCTATTCTGTTCTGTTCTATTCTTACTACTCTCCATTCCATACCATTCCATATTATCTATTCCTATTCCATTCCATTCTATTCCACTCCATATATTCTATTCTATTCCATTCTATTCCACTGATGCAGAATCTTTTCCTCCTTGTGCATGCTCTGGAAACCATGGCAAAAATAATGATCCAAACAATTGACACAAACATCCTAATGATAGGATTGTTTCCAAACATGCATGGTTGATTTACTGCTCCTAGGTTGCTAATAGGTGAACTCTTAAGTACTTCAGAAAATGCTGGCTTTTTGTGCTTCAACTTGTGGTTGAGGAAAACTACAATTTTGTGCTTCCTGATAGAAAAGAAGATTGCCAACAAATAACTCAGTTGAAAGGCTTGATGGGTAGGTTGTGCTAAACTTGTCAGTTTGAAAGTCTGCCTTTTTGTCCATAAGATATATTAGTTTTGGTTAAAGTATATCATTTGTGAAGCTTCACCATGAAAATAGTTTTAATACTTGTCCTTCAGAAATGTTTGGCTTGAGTGATGTTGGAACAACTAAGAGTTACACAAATTGATTTATGGCATTGTTTCTTTCCATAGTTCTTAGACTTCAGTGCAGTGGCCTAGCTATACATGTTTATACAATGCTACTTCATTTTTTTTTTTCAAATTTAAAAAAGAGGGAGGACATTTCTGTCAAGGGAAGAAAGGAGAGAGGGAGGGAAGGAGGGAGGGAGGGAAGGAGGGAGGGAGGGCGCAAAGGAAGGAAGGAAGGACATTTCTGCCAAGGGAAGAAAAGAGGGGATAGGAAGGGAGAGAGGGCATGAAGGAAGGAAAGAAGGAAGGAAGGACATTTCTGTACAAGGGAAGAAAGGAGGGAGGGAAGGAGGGAGGGAGGGAGAGAGGAAGGAAGGAAGGAAGGAAGGAAGGAAGGAAGGAAGGAAGGAAGGAAGGACATTTCTGTACAAGGGAAAAAAGGAGGGGAATAGGAAGGGAGGGATGGCATGAAGGAAGGAAGGAAGGAAGGAAGGAAGGAAGGAAGGAAGGAAGGAAGGAAGGAAGGAAGGAAGAAAGAAAGAAAGAAAGAAAGAAAGAAAGGAAGGAAGGAAGGAGGGAAGGAAGGAAGGAAGGAAGGAAGGAAGGAAGGAAGGAAGGAAGGAAGGAAGAAAGAAAGGAAGAGGCACAACTTGGAAATAACAGCTCTCTCTTTCAAACAATTGGAGATGAAAAATAAGATGATAAAAATCAAAGTCAGTGAATGTGCAGCATCCAGACTCTCGTGATTGAAAAGTTCTAAATGGAAATGGAATGAAATGAAATGGAAGGAGGAAATGGTTAGTTTGTCCAGATCAAGATTTTATGCACAGAATTTTCTCTAATTTGGTTAAGAGTAGGGACACAAACCGATTATAATTTGAGCCAAACTAACACCGAACCTCAGAAATACAATTTTGTAGAACAAACCCTAGCAATATCTAAAAGAAGGAGCTAGGTTGAGATAAGTTACTTGCTAAGTATTCTGACAGAGAGAAGAGATTTACCTTTTTCCAATCATCCTTTCTGGGAATAATATTAACAGTCCCCCATTATCTGCAGAGCAAGGTTTTTAAAGGAGAGCAGGAGATTGCTCCCATCTGATATTGAATTTCATGCTTAATGTCAGCATTAAGTCTTCCCCTGCATGCACCATGACAAAATAACACCAAAAATCATTGCATGTCCTAAGGTTGACCTTTGTCTGATATCCTCCATTTAAAGTTGGTGATATATTACTCTCCATGATGAATGGCAGATTATCTGCAGCCAAGTTTCTCAAGTAAAAAAAATAAAAAATATAGAGTCAAAATAGGGGAAGTATTAATTGGCGTATCAATCAAGTTCAGTTATGACACTTTAAACCAAAGGGCAAGGCCATAGGAAATTGCTGAGAGCAGTTCAGAGGGAGGAAAAATAAAAAAAAGGAAATTGGCAAAGCGGTACTTTGGCTCCAGAGACTGTGTTTTCCCACCCAAAATGGTTTCCTTAGTGGCCCATTTCAACAAACCTCGCCCATCGCTTTTCCATCCAGCTTGTTGGCAGTTGACACTTTAGTTTTTGAAAATTTCTGAAACTGCAAGCCTTGTAATGACTGCAGTACAAAGAGCATATCAAACCAGACTTAATTCTTATTTCACTCAGTGGGAAGCTTTGGGAATATGTGGTCTTTATCAAAAGGAGGAGAAAAATGAAAGGAAAAGCTGAAGTTACATCTGTGTGGGAAAAAATATCCATCAGGTTCAGTTCCAAGCCAGGAAAAAGACACTGGAAACATGGAGGGTGATTGGAAAGATGGTTTAATGATGAAACAGAACTACATGGGTTCTGAGAAGCTGAACGCATGGAGTTGAGAATGAGGGGTTTTTATACCTTCTCTTGGGCTTTGCACTTGAGCTTCCTGTTCCTGTGCAAGAACATGTATTGTATTGGTTATTGTAAGACTCCCGTGAGGTCCTGTAGGGGTTACTTAGGGGTCATAGCTGGCAAAGTATAAATCCTAGGTGTTTGTCTGAATTTGGTTGAAGTTTGGAGGGTGAAGCAATGCCCTTAGAAATGTAGTGAGCTCTGTTAAGTGGTAGTGGGCTAATCCTATTATGTCCTGAAGGGTCATGTCTTAATCCCTTCACCCTGGAGCTGAAAGTCTTTTGTTGTTGTTGTTGTTTTAGATCTAAATGGGCACAAAAATAGGGAGAGGAAGCTGGGGTTCTGAGTTTCTGTCTCCCTTAAGATATTTTATTTCTCTTTTAGGGGAAATATTTTATCCTGCCTTTTTAAAATATTCCTCAAAATATTTTCTAGGAGAGGGGTGGGTGCTAACTTTCTCCATCTGTTTAAGATGGCAAGAGGAATGAACATGGATGCAGGAGTCATACATTTCCCCGCTCAAACTGTGTGCCTGTTTCTCCCTGCCCCGGTTATTCACAGCCCCTTTGTCTACTGGGTACTTTCCAACAGATCCCATCTAAACACAATTAATTAGAAATCCTTCATGCTCTCAGAGCTTGGTTGTTTCCTCACAGGTGTTTCCTTACCCAAACTAAGTAACATGATGTTACCTAGTTGGGTAATGAAACGTCTGCAAGAAAACCACCAAGCTCAGAGAGCATCAAGGACCCCTCATTTCAACCCTGAGCTACGAATATTCTCCTTTATTGGTACCAAATATAAGAAAGGATTTAGTAATCTCTTTTGCTCTGTATGCTTTGGAAGATATATCACACCAGCCAGTAAGATCAGTGGCAAAACACAGTTCTAAATTTCTGAAGGTTATTAGATTATAAAAGTATTTGAAAGATCCTTCCTTCCTTCCTTCCTTCCTTCCTTCCTTCCTTCCTTCTCTTTTCTACCTTGTTTTTTCTTCCTTCTCTCTCCTTCTCCTTCCTTCCTCCCTCCCTCCCTATCTTTTCTTCCTAGTGCTTGCTTGCTTTATATTGACTGTTTCCTAGTATGATTTGATTGCTTATTGTACCCTATGACTATTATTAAGTGTTGTACTTGATGATTCTTGACTCTTGACGAATGTATCTTTTTATGTATATTGAGAGCATTTGCACCAAGACTTGTGTGTCTGATCACACTTGGCTGATAAAGTATTCTTTCTATCTGTTCTGTCTTCCTTCCTTGTCTTTTCTATCTTGTCTTCTCTTCCTTGTCTCCTCCTTCCTTCCTTCCTTCCTCCCTCTTTCCTTCTCTCTCTCCCTCCCTCCCTTCCTTTTTGACATAAAATGTCATTGCTCCCTAACTCTGTTTTGACCACCAACTTTCCTTCTAGTCTAGTTGCATTGAATTTAGCAGATAATGTTTTCAGCTGAATTTGTATAGTAGCAAACTATAAAAAGCAAAATAAAAAAAAATAAAAAATTGTACCCTAATTCAAGAGTGATAAAATTCCCCTTGATCTCAGCAAACTCAGAGCTGGAATTGGTTGCCCTTTTAACAAAGTTGCAGCTAAAACATGTTTTCTAGGTCAATAATTGCTTTGTTGAGAAGTCAAATGAAGCTTGAGTTACGTACAGTCTCCTCATGAGAGGAAAGTACAGTTATGATTAGTACTTCATTTTTAGGTCTCCAAATAATTAAAGCCACATTGAAAATTGGTTAGCTGATTTGCGTTGATGCCATTTTGATATCCACCGAAATGAGCCTCAAATGTTTTCTCCTGTATTGTTTACAGCAAGCTTGCTGTCAGTGTTTACGATCTCCTAGAAAATCATGCATGGTGTTTTTCTCCTAGGGATTGTTGTTGAGAGCAGTGATTGTGGCATGAATATACTATGCCTTTAAGCTAGTTTTCTGTCAGTCGATGCAATTGCTAAAATGTTAAATTAGGACCAGATTCAACCCAAGTGTAAGCCATGGAAAATTGCTGGATAACAGAATAACAGAGTTGGAAGGGATCTTGGAGGTCTTCTAGTCCAACCCCTGCTCATATAGGAAACCCTATACCATTTCAGACAAATGCTTATCCAACATCTTTTTAAAAACTTCCTGTGTTGAAGCATTGACAACTTCTGGAGGCAAGTTGTTCCACTGATTAATTGTTCCAACTGTCAGGAAATTTCCTCCTTAGTTCTAAGTTGCTTCTCTCCTTGATTAGTTTCCACCCATTGCTTCTTGTCCTGCCTTCAGGTGCTTTGGAGAATAGCTTAACTCCCACTTCTTTGGGGCAGCCCCTGAGATATTGGAAGACTGCTATCATGTCACCCCTGGTCTTTCTCTTCATTAAACTAGGCATAGCCAACTCCTGAAACCATTTGTCATATGTTTTTGTCTCTCCTAATCACCTTTGTTGCTCTTCTCTCTACTCTTTCTAGAGTTTCAACTATAATAATACTGAGGCCGGTCACTGTCTGTCAGCCCAACCTTGTGAGGAGATAGAATGAAGAAGATGACATTCAAATTTGGCCAATTTGTCTGAAGCAAACCCTACAAACCTAGATGGCTGGAGCATCTAAGTTTGCTTGTTTCAGAATCAAAGATTCAGCAGATTTTCACACCTGCTTGATGAAAAGTGACCTTCCAAATATACTGCCACATTATAATAACAGGTTAACAGGGACCTTGTAGGTCATCTAGTCCAACCACCCGCCCAAGTAGGAGACCATACACTATTTCTGACAAATGGCAGTCCAGTCTCTTTTTGAAAACCTCCAGTGATGAAGCTCCCACAACTTCTGAAGGCAAGTTGTTCCATGGGTTGATTGTTCTCACTGTCAGAAAATTTCTCCTTATTTCCAGGTTGAATTTCTCCTTGGTCAAATAGCTTGACCTCTTCCTCTCTGACAATTCCTCAGATATGGGAAGACTGCTATCCTGTCTCTCCTGGTTCTTCTCCTCACTAGACTAGCTATGCCCAGTTCCTGCAACTGTTCATTGTATGTTTTAGCCTCCAGTCTCCTAATCCTCGTGGTTGCTCTTCTCTTTGGTTTTTCTAGAATCTCAATATCTCTTTTATAGTGTGGTGACCAAAACTGGATGCAGTACTCTAGATGTGGTCTTACTAAGGCTTTATAGAGTGGTATTAGTACCTCACTTGATCTTGATTGTATTCCTCTGTTAATGCAATTTAGGACTGCGTTAGCTTTTTTGGCTACTGTTGCACACTGCTGACTCATATTTAGCTGGTTGTCCACTAAGACTCCAAGATCTCTCTCACAGTTCCTGCTATTGAGCCTGGTTTCACCCAGTGTACTTTTGGTTTTTCTTGCCTAAGTGTAAGACTTTATTTTTCTCTACATTGAATTTCATTTTGTTAGATAGGGCCCAGTGTTCAAAAATGTTAAGATCCATCTGGATCTTGGGCCTATCTTCTAGGATGTTAACTATTCCTGCCAGAATACAGTAACACTGAGTCCAATAGCTTAGTTTTTGAAATGTTTCCACTAAAAATATCTGTATGGAACATGACCGTTCCATACAGATGAAATGCTTGCCAACATCCACTGACTATCCCACAATATTCAGTTCCTCTATTAGTGTTGGCGAATCTTCCATTTGGATATATGAGCTATCTGGTTTCTTAAGGACAATGCTCATTACTAAATGGCCAAATCTATTTAGATCTACTTTGCAAATTGCAAAATCTGTTCTAAATCTATTCATGTGAACATTTTTCAAATTAGTTGTTTTAATTGTTTTTCTCTTGCCACTTTTGATTAAAGGAATAATTATTCAACACCATCAACAATGCTACTGTCCTTCAAAGTGACCTTGATTATGTGTCTGAATAGTCAAACAATTGGCAACTACAAATCTCAACCAACAAATGCTGTAAAATATATCAGTACACCGAATACAAACTAGACAGATATGACCTCATTGATGATCCTCACTCTGTCAAGGACCTTGGTGTACTCATATCAAATGACCTGAGCATCAGAGCTCACTGTAACAGCGTTGCCAAAAAGGCATTAAGATTTGTAAATCTAATCTTACGAAGCTTCTCTGAAAATTTTGAATTGCTAACTAGAGCATACAAAACTTTTGCTGGACCAATATTTGAATGCAGCTCTGCTGTCTGGAATCTGCACTGTATATCAGACATTAACACAATTGAGTGAGTCCAGAAGTATTTTACAACAAGAGTACTACACTCCTCTGTTTGCAACAGAATACCTTACATCACCAGGCTTGAAATTTTCAGCTTGGACAACCTTGAGCTATGCCGCCTACGGTTGGACTTAAGCGTGGTATACAAAATTATCTGCTACAACGTCCTACCAGTCAATGCCTACTTCAGCTTCAACCGCAACAGTGCAAGAGAACACAACAGATACAAACTCAATGTAAATTGCTCCAAACTTGATTGCAGAAAGTATGCCTTCAGCCACAGAATGGCCAATGGCTGGAATGCACTACCTGACTCTGTTATTATATCCTCTAACCCCCACTCTTTTAACCTCAAACTATCCACTATTGACTTCACCCCATTCCTAAGAGGTCTGCAGGGGGCATGCATAAGCCCCTTTTTCTATTTTGCCTACCGTCCCTGTCCTACTGTCCCTATTTCCTGTATTCTTACTCATGTTTATACTTATCTTGTAAGCGATTGACAAATCAAATAAATAAATAAAATTCTCTTCTCTCCTGCTATCTAGTAATAGTGAAACTTTTGACTTAACCTTTATTAATAGTAATATTTTGTATTTAAAACAGTTAAGCTTCCAGGGAAGCTTAAGATCTTTCTTTTGCTTTTATTTCCATAATCTGAACAATACTGTTTAGTTTTTAAGAACATTTCCAACAACATGCAATCCTGTGTTGTTTAGTTACGGGGACAGAAGTTTTGAGATAGGGACAACAGAAAAATACTCAATAAATCGTTTTCCTAAAACATTTTTTAACATGAGAAAGTACCAAAAAGTAAGGATTCCTCTGTGTTCCAACATGAGATGAGAGTTATTAAAGAATCAATGACAAAAGAGGTGGAGAGTTAGCACAACAGATAAGAAAAATACACCTTCTCTATCCATGTTTGAAATATTCTATTAGCGTCCTTGATTTTGGTCCCCCAGTCTTATAGTAAAGTTCATGGGCAGGGATTATGGGAGTTATGGTCCAAAAATTATACAGATATTAACCTAACGGTCCTAGCAATGTCTGAGCAGTCCTTCCCGCCTTTATTTTCTGAATAAAACCAGATTCTTTTCAGTGCTGTTCTATCAAACACATAAAGAAGTGAACTGAATTTTATGCAGATGTGCCTTTGTTTTCAATTATTATTGGGATTTATAGGGATTTAAAAATATTTATTTTCTTTGTTTGCTGCATTTGCATCCTGACTTTCTTTAAGAAGGTCACATGCTTAGGAGTTTACCCTAATCCCATTTTAAGGATAGAAAGAATAATTCTCTGAGATTAGTAGAGGTGATTGAAAATAAGGGGTCTCAAACCATCCAGTGAGTCAGCTGGACTAGGAACACCGCAAAATTAGACAACTATGCTACATACCCTTTATCACCTATGGAGCAAAATAAGCTGGGAGATTACAGTAAGATTAACAAATGATACAAATGTGATCATTTGTTATTTAGCTAACAAAGTTTAGTCTCCCATCACCCCTATTTTTTAAGTAGTACAAATAGCTACTATAAATTTCCATGTCATGGAAAAATATTGGCTTAATTAGGAATTTGAAAACCTGTATCTTAAATAAATTATTCTGTTGTGCAAAATGATTTATGTGCTTTCACTCACTAATTATTAAATACCATGTTCTTTTCAGAATGTTGTCTTGCTGTAGTATATCAGTGAAAAGTTATACAAGCCACAAAATAATTAATGGTTTATCATGGAGTTTGTTTCTTGAGGAAAAAATATCGTTAAACAAGGGTTTAACTATCAGCACAAAGTAGTTTGCATGATTTAAAATACTGTTTTTTTAATTACCTGTTAATTCTACTTAAAAAATATGACTTGAAAGAATCATCTTATTGGCACAACCCAAAGATTGGACTACACAATTTTATCAGAAGTAGAGCAATATTTGTATGCTTTCTCTAAATTTCTGCAAATATCTAAACCCCCTAATTTGCACCATTTCCACTCCCTGTTGCCAGATTGATCTAATGATGGAGAAATGAGTGAATGAATTAATGAATGGATTAATGAATGAAAGCACTGCCACTAAATGAATCTATTGACAAAGGAGTGTTACAAAAATAACCAGACAGTGCTTGCATTAACATAGGAAGCAAAGCCTGCCCCAAACATTAAGTAGAGGGATATTATAAATTTCCACAAGAAAGTAGGATTACTTTCTACAGAAAGGAGTTTTTTTTTTCAGCTCTCAATGGCTGTCTTTGAAGGCGGTTCATTATTATAACTTGAAATTATTCACAGAGGATTTCTCAATCTTTAAACTAACTTGATTCCAATGTAATCATTTAAAATACAAAACAATGATTTTTAAGCACGGGAACTGTTTGGATGGCAACAACTCAATATAAATCCATTAAGCAACGTTAGACTTTTATAAATGCCACAAAGAAAGTGAAAGAGGGTTAATGAAAGAGATTGATCATCTGAAGAGAAACTGGGTTTGAATAAGATATTTTATTTTTATTTATTTGTATTTATTAGTTTTACAAATAACTCAAGGGGGTGAACATATCCAATACATCTTCCTTTTCCTGTGTTCCCCAAAACAACAACTCTGTGAGGTGGGCTGGGCTGAGAGAAAAGGACTGGCTCAAAGTCACCCAGCTGGCTTTCATACTTAAGGCAGGACAAGAACTCACCGTCTCCTGGTGATTGGCCGAATATCATCCAGCTGGCTTTCATGGCTAAGGCAAAACCAAGCTTACTGTTTCCCACATTCTAGTCTGGGGCACAATGAGAGAGATTTTGATAAAACTAAATTCCAGGCTTTGTAGCTCAACCTTACCTGTTCTTATTCATGTCACCATCCATACACTGACTAACGCATTAACTGTGTTTGTTGCATGTGTATATGTAAAATAACCATCCTTGATTTTGTTGATGTGCATATAATGTAATGGGGTTTTATTAAAAGTTATATCAGAACAAAGTTAAATTATGTTATATACCTAAAACATTAATAAAATTGTAAATGTGCAAAAAGAAACCATTTAAAAAAACACAAATTTAAGGAAAAAACTGAAGAACAAAAACAAATGAATAAGTTAAAAGAAGAAAAGAAAAAAAATCTATAGATTATAAAGGGAAAAAAAAAAAAGAACCATGGTTAGTCACACAATTACGTTTGGATTAAAAAAAAACCTAGAGTTCTTCTATGATGTTAAATAGCTTAATTGGATCATTGCAAATCAACTTTTAAACAAATTAAGCCTGAACCGTGTGGTCTAAACTTATCCCACCCATTGATCTTGTCTCTCTGTTGATTCAAAGCCAATTCAAAGTCCGAAACCTTTAAAACCGGATATATACACACATAGTTCCTTCCAAAAATCACAACTGTATCGCATCCTAGCCTCAAGAAATCCATCTCTCTTCATCAATAGACCAAATTGTAAACTTAGATGCCCGCCGTGGTTTCATATAAAAAATGCAAAGAAGATGTAAGCCAAAAATAAAATCCAATTTGTTGGTCGATTTAGAAAGGCTATGGCTGTTTAGTGATAAAAATCAGGTCTGCCCAACCTCACATGGTTTGTGGTTTGCCTGTGGCAGCGTTCACTTCAGTTCTGTTTGATCTCTCTGTTTCATTGCATTACAGCCTTCCTTTTCAGCCTTAAACAGTGCTCAACTTTCTCACGTGACACTTGTTATCTTGCAAATTTACATTCGAAAAAATATTTTCTGTCGGTTGCATTGCTAAACTCTCAAGCTGTGCTTTTAAAAAAAAAACTTAATTTAAACACTTCTTTAGAATCTCAGGGTGTTTTGCTTGTGATCTTAGTGTATCCAAAGCCTCAGGAAACTTATTTATGGTTGAAATGAGTTAGATGGTCCTCTCGGGATGAAAATAAGAAAGTAGCATTTTTTTAAAAAAAAAAAACTTCCGGTTTGCGTGGCTTCGGGGCAGCAGGAATTCGCGACAGCTCGCGATTCCTGCTGTGCTAGCCGTCGAGGTACCCCTGATCCAGATGGGTCAGGGGGATATGGCTGCCCTGTAGGGACAGCTGAAGATAGAGGGGAGTCGGAAAGGGAGGTGGGGGCATCGCAGACCCCCCCTTTCTCCGGGAAAACCCCTTTTTCCCAAGGCGGTGGAGCGGCGGTCAGCAATGGCCGCCACGAAGAAGCCAGCAACCGGGTAAGAACTGTGCTGGAGGAAGTGTGAAGAGTGAAAGTTCTGTCTGAGCCGGGTCAAGTAACACCTTTTAAATTGCCTGGAATTGAGCTGTTTGTTGCTGGAGGATACATTGTATCCCTAAGAAGAGCGAAAAGCGGCGGAGAAGCTGTTAAAGGGAATTTTTTTTTTTTTTTTTTACTCTCCCATCCCACGGAAAAAGCAGAAATATTTGGATATATTAGACATTGAAAGTGGATTGTTTTGAAAGCTAAGATAAGAGACAAAGGGATTTTTGGACATTGAAAAATGTGAGAAATTGGAAAATCTCTGCTGGAGGTATGGATTTTTGATTATTAAAATTTTCATTGCAAGTGGGAAGGGAGAAAAAAAAATTGGAGCAGAAGCTGAAAAAGGAGGAGATTGATTAGAAGTCTTTGTGGATCCCAAAGAAAGATATATAGTAATTGGACCTCTTTGATTAAAAATTAATTCAGAAAGAGAAAGAGAAGAAGGAAGAAAAGTATTAACTTTTGGAATTTTTTTTTCTTTTTTTAATTGCTTTTGATTGTCTTTGATTAAAAATTCTTGTGGTTGTTTTGGAAAAAGTTTCTCTTTTCATAATGGCATCGTCTGTGGATGAACTAGAGATTGAATATCAAAAATATAAAAAAGAAGATACTTTGGGCGCTTTGTTTCAATTCTTAGAAATGGCGTTATGTTCCTTTGAAAAGTTGATTACGCAGCAGAAGGACTGGGACAAGGAAGAAGAGGAAGAAGAAGCCATCTTTGATGAACAATGGGTCCCTTCTGGAGAGGAGGACAAAAAGGATAAGAAAAAGGGGATTTTAAGAATTATAAAAACAACCAAAAGAGAGAAAAATGAGCGAAAAGATGGAGGCAAGGTTAGAAAGCAAAGGAAAAGGAGCAAGAAAAGCGAAGAGAAAAAACAAAGGGGTAGAAAGGGCAAGGAGAAGAATAAGCAAGAGAGAAAGGGGGGGAGGAGAAGCCTTAATGTGGGGAAGCAAGACCTAAGGAAAAAAAGTTTATTTAGAGATAATGGGTGAATTTAATTTAGATTAAAAGAGGGATTCTGGAGGGTATATAAGAGTGTGTTTTTATATGTATATTTAGAATATAAAATTTATTATGTAATTTTAGAATTTTTTTTTTAAACAGAATCCCAAGAAAGATTGCTATATGTAGTATTTCTAAGTTAGGGTAAGGAGTTATAGATGTTACTCCAATTGGTGTACAGGAGAAGTATAGTAAAAGAAAAAAAAGATGAATGGATAATTGGAAATAG
This sequence comes from Hydrophis major, assembly GCA_033807585.1. NCBI lineage: Eukaryota > Metazoa > Chordata > Lepidosauria > Squamata > Elapidae > Hydrophis > Hydrophis major. The sequence goes on along the minus strand of CM066331.1, from coordinate 153,668,160 downwards.
AACAGACAAAGAATATTATTGAAAATGGTAATAAGATATGGAAGGATATATATGCTTTTTTTTTTTGGATTTTGTGTATTGATAAAAGGCAATAAAATTTTAATTAATAAATAATTTGGATGGAAAAGAGAAGTAGGGACAAGATATGAAGTTAATATTATATGAAATATTGATATTATAATCTGGAAATGTTATGCTTTATTGGTCTATTATTATTATTTTTTCTTAGAAAAGAATTTATAAGCTGCTATGCCTTGATTTTTTGTGCATTGTTTTTATAAAACTGATAAAAATGGTTTTTATATATATATATAAAAAAGAAAATGATAATAAGATTTGGAAGGAGATATGGGTTGAATATGATGTTTGAATTTGTGTCTGTGTAAAGAGTTTTAACCCGGGAACAGACAACCTTCAGAAAAGATCTTTTAGTTTTGTTTATGTTTTGTGTTTGTATGTTTGTGTATTGTGCTTATGATAAAACTAACAAAATTTGTTTTTTATAAAAAAAAAAAAAGGAAAGAATCAATAAAACCTTGGAGGAATGCTAGACAAGAATAATTTATACAAGCCAGAAAGAAAAGAATATGATGACTATAAAATGGATAAATATGGAAGAGAAATGAAATTGAATAGGAGTAAAGAGAAAAAATGAGAAACTTGCTGAAAGATGTTTGTGTGTCCATATGGAGATGGGATAAATTGGAATTATGCTGTATAAAAATAATGTTTTGTTTGACTTGTAAGGATTTACAATGTTAAGAGGTTTTATGTGTTTATATATTTAATGGTTAATGATGTGTTGTTTTATCTTTAAAATTAATAAAAATTTGTTTCAAAAAAAAAAGAAAGTAGCATTTTAAATTCTGCTCAGAGTATAAATGCGATAACAGATTAAATAGAAGTGCATGTCGTCTCAAATGAATTTAGGAATCAAATATAATTAAAACTGACAATTTAGTCTATGAACAACAGAAATTCATTTTTATTTTGACAGAGGAAGGGAATTCTTTGAAAACTAAACCTAAGGAAAAGAAATAAAACTCGGCTGTATTGCTTTAGTTGTAAATATCTCTGGCATGCAAAAAGATTGTCTTTCATAAAAGCCTAGGAAAGAAAAATGATGGTCTTTATGATTTTCTCAGAAATTAAATCAATCTTGTCTCTGACTTAGTTAATTTAATGAGTTGCATTCTGTTCAATATTGCTTTGTGCAAAATGTTCTTAGAAGGTGCATGTTCTTAGGAAGACAATTTACAAAAATAGTTTTAGATGATTACGTTTAGATCATCAGTATCATCTGCAAAATACAGGAGTGCAGCTGAAGGGTTAGAAATTCCTGTTAACTAGAGTTATGAATAGGCCCCTTTCACTGATAGTGTTATTTAAGAGGTTTGCATTATGAAGGATAACGTGCATAGTGGTGTTTAATTTGCACACTTCAAGCTCATTCAGGGCTTGACTGCTGTGAAACCGATCACTGTGAATAAAAGAGAAAGTTTGAGTCAATGCTTCTGTGGCTTAAAAACCATTAATCCTCAAATGCTCAGAAGCAATTTGCTAGCACTTCCTAAGTTGCAAAGCGCATCTTAAATTAACGGCAAATGCCTGCAACTGTTTTAGAAAATTGCTACTGTACTGTATGTTTCCCTTGTAATAATTAGAAGTTTATACAATGGGGGATTGTTGGTAATTGGTTGCTAGCTAGTTTGGTCATTTTTATGGCACTGTGGGTTGCCACAACGGATGTCTTTATTTAGAAAGTTTTCGTGTTTTTCATTCTTTCAGAGTGCAATATTTACCATCTCTCTGATTTCATTAGTTGGGGAAATAAATTTTAGGCTTGTGCAAATATAGGCTGCATGAAACCAGGCTCAACAGCAGTAATGGTGAGAGGGATCTTGGAGTCTTAGTGGACAGCCAGTTAAACATGGGCCAACAGTTTGCAGCAGCAGCCAAAAAAGCTAATGCAATCCTAAGTGGCATTAACAGAGGGATACAATCGAGATCAAGTAATACCACTCTATAAAGCCTTGGTAAGACCACACTTGAAATACTACATCCAGTTTTGATCCCTACAGCATAAAAAAGATGTTGACACTCTAGAAAAAGTGCAGAGAAGAGCAACCAAAAAGTAATTTTTGCAGCTGTTCATTCATTGTGGGGACTTAAATGACCCTGGGAATGCTGCAATGGTCAAAAGTGTGAAAAGTGGACATAAGTCACTTTTTCCAGTGCCATTCTAACTTCAAATGGTCATTGAATGAATGGATGTAAGTTGAGGATTACCTGTATTCTATTAATTTGGAGGGTGTGTGTGTGTGGATGGATGGATAGGTAGGTAGGTAGGTAGGTAGATAGATAGATAGATAGATAGATAGATAGATAGATAGATAGATAGATACCGTATATACTCGAGTATAAGTCGACCCGAATATAAGCCGAGGCACCTAATTTAACCACAAAAAACTGGGAAAACTTATTGACTCGAATATAAGCCGAGGGTGGGAAATGCAGCAACTACTGGTAAATTTCAAAAATAAAAATAGATACCAATAAAAACTTTCACTAGGACAGTTGAGAATAAGTTTGATGTTCACAATTTCCTCTTTGAAAGAGACCAGTAAATAGGGAACAAGAAGATGAAGAAAAAGAAGTGTGTTTTTTTCATACTTTTCACACTGCAGTGAACAAAAATGGCATCATAGGAACAGGCTTATTCTCAGTCCAAAGATTTGTTTCTGATTTCTTCCCTGATTTAAGGGAAATTTGGGAAACGATCTCACTATCATGAAAGGTTTAATTGATTCACTAACCCAAAAGATGATGATGATGACAGTGGGAGGCAGAAGTCACTCTCTCCCTTGCAAAAAAAAAGCAAGAGCCGTTCTTATGATCTCTCCCTCTCTCTCTCTCTCTCCCCGTAATACAGTCAAGCCCTTTCCAGCACGCGAGATCTGCCTTCGCCACTTTGCACCTTGCAAATGCAAAATCCTGGGGTTTTTGCATTTGCAAGGTGCAAAGCGGCGGGGGGGGGGAGCGATTGTTTGGAAAATAAGATAATGATCTTAAAGTTTATAATGGAAAGGTGAATAGGAAGACTCTCCCCCCCCCGCCTTCGCTCTCCCCCGCTCCGAAACAGAGAGCAGGGTCTCGTATCTCGCTACTCCCGGAGTGGGACCTTTTTGGAAGGGGCAGAAAGGGAAGGCGAGGACGCGCCAAGTTTTGAGTTGCTTTGGAAAGTGCCAGAGCCGGAGGACCGCACGAAGACCCCCCACCCCCACTGCTACAGCCTCTCTTCGGGCCCCCGTGGTCACGTCAGCCTAAGCAGGCAGGGGTTCCGTATGCTGTAAACCACAAACAGCTTCAACGTTAGAAATCCCAGCCTCCGCCCTACCACGCACCCGTTCTGGACTCCCCAAGTGGGTCCCTTCCAATCGGCGGCTCTTTTTTTTTTTTTTGCTCCGATTGACCCCCACGACTTTCCGAAGCGCTGGCCGAAGTCAAGAGTTTTTCGCCTTTCCTCACGTGAAGTCAGCCCATTTTAGAAACTCACCCCCGACAATCCGCCCCCTCCACGCACATAGACGGACACACTTTCGTCCCACGCAGTCTGTTCCTCCGGTCGGACAGATTCTCGAGCTCCGGAGCCGCCTAAAGTTCCCGTCCTCCTCCTCCCTCCTCCTCATTGTTTTGACTACTTTTCCTTTCCTTAAACCCCTCCCCAGAGAACTTGCCGCTTTTGCGGAAGAAGAACTCAAAAGCTCATTTCTGAGCGAAGGGCAGGCAGACTTTTGGCTAAGCAGCTCTCCTCCTCCCAGTTCCTTTTACCGAGCACTACCCCAAAGCGACGCAAAAACTCGCGAGCGGAGAGTCCCCACCAAGTTCACACTCACACCTTCGTTTTTTATTCCAAACTCGGGTGGAAGCGCAGGGGTGGGGATGCGGGGTGCGGCGGGGGAGGGAGTGTTGTTGCTCCAAGACCCTCGTTAGGAAAGCGAGCAATTCACTCCTCGCTTCCAGCCAATAAATCTTGCCTGGAGGAACGGCAAGAAACGCTCGAGGAAGCTACTTTGCCTCCTCGCTCTTCCAGCCCTTTAGGACACCTCCTAAAGGAAAGGAGAAAAAAAAGACGGCGGGGAGGGAGGGGGGCACAAAGCAGCCCAAACGCGTAGCAGTGGAAGGAAGGTGCGCTGGTGCGAGGAAGGGAGAGAGAGAGAGAGAGAGACACACACACACACACACAGAGAGAGCGAGAGACAGACAGACAGACAGACACACACACTCACTTCGCCACTTTGCACTTTGCAAATGCAAAATCCTGAGGTTTTTGCATTTGCAAGGTGCAAAGCGGCGGGGGCGGATCCCGCGTGCTGGAAAGGGCTTGACTGTATTACGGGGAGAAAGAGAGAGAGGGAGAGATCATAAGAACGGCTCTTGCTTTTTTCTTGCAAGGGAGAGAGCCTTGCTTTTTTCTTGCAAGGGAGAGAGCCGCCACCACCACCTCCTCCTCCCCCTCCTCCCAAGTGGACTGAAAGCAGCTGGAGCTGAGGAAACGAAGCTGAGTGGAGCCGAAGCAACCTCGGCTCGCATTGTTTTCTCAGCCTAGAGAAAGGGGAAGGGGGCTCATCTGGACCAAGGGTGAGTCTCCCCCTCAGTTTCCCCTGAAGGATCTTCCGTCGCTTTTGCCTTCTCCCTACATCTTCCCTCTGTTAAAATCCCCACACACACACACACACACTTATTTTCGGTTGGATAGATTTCGTGTCTGAGCATTCTCACATGGCAGTGGGTCTTCCCCCCCTAAAAACAGTTAAAAAAAGACAAAACAACATATCCTCAAGCAAGAACTTTTCTGCTTCCGATTACCCCCATGCTTAAAAGTTGCAAAGGAAACACGGAAGCAGGGAAGCGGCTGCCCAGCTTCGGAGCTCCACACCATTTTTTTTTCAGAGGGGAATCTGACTCGAGTATAAGCCGAGGGGGTTTTTTTCAGCACAAAAAATGTGCTGAAAAACTCGGCTTATACTCGAGTATATACGGTAGATAGATAGATAGATAGATAGATAGATAGATAGATAGATAGATAGATAGATAGATAGATAGATAGATAGATAGATAGATAGATAGATAGACAGACAGACAGACAGACAGACAGACAGGCAGGCAGGCAGGCAGGCAGGCAGGCAGGCAGGCAGGCAGGCAGGCAGATAGATAGATAGATAGATAGATAGATAGATAGATAGATAGATAGATAGATAGATAGATAGATATGGATGGATGGATAGGTAGGGAGGTAGATATGGATAGATAGATAGATAGATAGATAGATAGATAGATAGATAGATAGATAGATAGATAGATAGATAGAGAGGCAGGCAGGCAGGCAGGCAGGCAGGCAGGCAGACAGACAGACAGACAGACAGACAGACAGACAGACAGACAGACAGACAGACAGACAGACAGACAGACAGACAGATAGATAGATAGATAGATAGATAGATAGATAGATAGATAGATAGATATGGATGGATAGGTAGGGAGGTAGATATGGATAGATAGATAGATAGATAGATAGATAGATAGATAGATAGATAGATAGATAGATAGATAGATAGATAGATAGATATGGATAAGTAGATAGGCAGATAGATAGATAGATAGATAGATAGATAGATAGATAGATAGATAGATAGATAGATAGAGATGGATAGGTAGGTAGATAGGTAGGTTAATGTGGATAGGTAGGGAGGTAGGGAGGTAGGGAGGTAAAGGCATGGGATTCAAAAAAGTTACTACAGGTTCAGTGGGTGTGACTTGGTGAGCGTGGCATGTCTTGGTGGGTGTGGCTTGGTGGGTGTGGCAGGGGAAGAAACCTGCAAAATCTCCATTCCCTCCCTACTCCTGGCAGAAGGTTACCATCGGTTCTCCAAATTACTCAAAATTTCCACTCCCAGTTCTCCAGAACTGGCCAGAACCTACTGAAGAGCACCTGTGGATGGATGGATGGATGGATGGATGGATAGACAAACAGACACAATATGCACACATATTGTGAGAAAAAGAATTGTCCAAGGGTCAATTTACCTGGACTAACTATTGGGAATCTGACAAATATTTTTCCCTGTATGCTTCATTCTTTGTCAGTTTGGTTTTTTGTTTTTTGTTTTTTTGAAAAGTAACCATTTGCCATAAGCGCCTTCTGGCATTCTGTTGCACATTAATTCCTTTTTCCTTTTAATTTCCTGAACCGAAAACATGTCATTTATAACCACCTAGAAACAAAGAAACCAAAAAGAAAAAAAAAAAAGGAAAATGAGGCTACAAAGCTAGGAAGTGACTAATGGATGCAATTATAGGTGAACCAAAATCTTTTTAACTTGAGGGGGAATAAACCTTATTAATCCTGCTTCCTATTTTCCTATTAATCTGAGTGGGGTTGTTCTTTCTTTCTTTCTTTCTTTCTTTCTTTCTTTCTTTCTTTCTTTCTTTCTTTCTTTCTTTCTTTCTTTCTTTCTTTCTTTCTTTCTTTCTTTCTTTCTTTCTTTCTTTCTTTCTTTCTTTCCAGGAGGCGTTGTGGATAAAGATCTCCGTCACTACCTCAATCTACGGTTCCAGAAAGGTTCGGTCGATCACGAGCTTCAGCAGATCATACGAGACAACCTCTACCTCCGAACCGTGCCATGTGAGTTCAACCTGCCAACATATACATTGTGTGTTTTGGATAGCGTGTCAGGTCTATGGATTTTTATGTCTGCCCTGGTGGAACAGGAAGAATTGTGTTTTATTTCTAGTATGTCATGCCCTTGTTGGAGTCTGATTCTGAGTGGGAGATTGAGCAGCTGACAGGGAGTGGGAGTGTGGCTCCAGTGGCTGTGGAAGAGATTGGGAAGGGCACAGTCTAGCTGGACAGAGGAAGACCCAGGCCCACCCCCTCTTCATCCTAGGGCATGCAGGGAGGAATGGAGTAGGGAGCAATATGGCTTGCGAGAGAGAAGAAGGCCCTGATCCCTTTCATTAGATGCAGCTGAGAGAACAGGATATAAGTGGGGCATTTGTACATAGCTCCTTGCTGGAAGCAAAGCATGCATTATATTTGTCGAGGCTTGTCTGGGTTTTGGTGTCCTCCCAACTGTGGTTGCTGTGTTATCTTGTGGAAGTCTGCAATTTATCATCTGGGACTGCCATGTTAATTACTTCAGTGTGGTTTGTGTTGATTTTTTTTTTTTAATTTCTAATTTTCTTTACTTTGGGTTCAGACTGCATTTCTGCCCTTTGTAGACTGTTTTTGGAAGAGTTTGTTATCCAGCTGAGGATAATTAGACATTGGGGCCAAGTTGGAGGCATTAAAGGGTATTTATTCTACTTTGGTGACTGTTATTTTTGTGTCACGCCCCGGGTCATCACATTGTATGATTGTGTGGCCATCTTGATTCATTCTTACCTTTTGGGCTCAGATGGCGTTGAAAGTTTCATGTCCGGTGTGATAAAGAGTTTAATGAGTTGACTAATTCTGCTGAGAACAAAAAATTATAGAGTGCTACAAGTGATTGTTAATAGTTGGAATAACCATATACTGCACGTAGATTTTTTTTCCAATGATGATTTAGTGGATCTCCAAGTTTGGAAAGTGAAAGAATTGAGGGAACTAAGGCCTGTACGTTAAATGTCAGCAAAAGCATTATTTAAGATTATTCAATATACGTTTAACACTAAAAACATCAGTGTTGCCTTTGACCTGCACATGTTTGACATATACATTATATTCTAATATCTGGTAAAGAGAATTGCTATCAGTGAGTTAGACGGTCTTATAAATTTATTTAATATATAAAGACCTATAAGGTTACATGTTGAGATATAAAACATGGATTTAATCATAGCCAGAATGGAGGCATCGTTTGTTGTTTCAAAAATCGGAAAATTGAAATTAGGGTTTATTTTTCTTGATAAATGTTTTCAAGCCAGCAGTGGAAATTAATTCTTGATTAGGATAGCTAAATTTACATTACAGGGCGATTAAGAAAAGATCATTGTGGTGCTTTTTTCGTGCTGTACAGTATAAATATTTGGAAAGCTCAGAACTGAATTTTTAAAAATAATTGTGTAAAAAGACTTAAACTTTAACTTGTTTAAAGAGGAAAGATAATTCATTAGTAAACAAATCCGCAGGGAGTGGGAGTGTGGCTCTGTTGGCTGTGGAGGAAACTGGGGAAGGAGAAAGGGGAAGGGGAAAGTCCAGCTGGGTAGAGCAGGATAGAGGTAGAACAAGGGAGAGGGAATTCAGGAAAAGACCCAGGCCTACCCCCTCTTCATCCTTGGGCATGCAGGGAGGGACAGAGAAGAGAGCAACGTGAGTTGCGTGGCTTATGGGAGAGGAAAAGGCCCTGATTCCCTTCATTAGCCACACCTGAGAAGAAAGTTTAAAAGAAATGCAGGCTGCATGTGGCAGCTTCTGGGAGCAAACCTGACTTTATCTTGTGTTATCTGTGTTCTTGGTGTCTTTCCAACTGTGTGAGTTTTGCCATACCTTCACATCTGGAATTATTGCTGCTGCCCTGCCAAACTAATTACTTCATTTTTGCCTTGATTGGACTTATAGTTACAGTTTGTGTTGACCATGTTTTGGACTTGATTCTCTACAGCCAAAGTCTGTTCCTGGGAGAGTTTTACTCCAGCCCAGAAGGTAACCAGGACATTGGGGGCAAAGTTGGAGCTAATAAAAGAACTCCTACTGATTATCCGACTGTGTTACCTTTGTGCCATGTCCCTTTAGGTCATCACACTAACTTTTCTATGTTGCTGAGATCTATCACGCTGCACCTGGGAAAGAATCTTTAGCTGAGTTCTGTAGGTTTTTTTTATTATTTGCCTTTGGTGTTTCCATGCCAAGTCTTCTGTCTTTGATTTTCCTATACTGATGGATATCTAGAACCATGATCACAGTCATGGGGGGTGAAATCAGGGATTAGAATTCTAGCTGCCTTCCGGATGATGTACGAAGTAGGTGTTCTCCATATGCTGTTGACAGCTGTTCTACTCTAAATGTTGTCCCCTTACACAGGAACTATAAAATTTGTCAGTGGGAGTTAACCATTTCCTTTGGGTCACTACCAATGGTTTCTAAGCTGCTAACAATAAACTGCATCCTGTTTGAGGAAGTCATGTTTTCATTCTTGTCTCAGCCACATTTCCTTTTCTTTTCTTTCTTTCTTTTTTGCATTTCTTTTTCTTTTTTTCTATTTCTCTCTTTTTTATTTTAATTATAAGAATACAACACAGTGCAGCCGTTCTGGCATTACAATTGTTGTACACATATATAACTTTTGCTTTACCATTTACAATCCTCTTGTTTGATACTCTGTTTACTGATTATTCTTTTTTTTAAAGGTTTTTATTCAACATTTATGTGATTAAAAACATGTATGTATGTATGTATGTATGTATGTATGTATATGTATATGTATATGTATATGTATATGTATATGTATATGTATATGTATATGTATATGTATATGTATATGTATATGTATATGTATGTTATTCAGCTTTGTTCGGGTATTTTCCCACGTCATTGTAGTTGTGCTTGTACCCGAACAAATACCCGAAACAAATACCTGAACAAAGCTGAATAACATACATGTAAGTACCCGCGAAAACTTAAGAAAACATATATATATATATATATATATATATATATATATATATATATATATATATATGGATCTTTGGTTATTCGGGTTTTCTCCGGCGTAAAATTGGAAGTATCTAGGTGACACCTAGATACTTCCAATTTTACGCTGGAAAAAACCCGAATAACCAAAGATCCACATACAAATACCCACGAGAACCTCAGAAAACATACATAGATACATACATACATATATATATATATATAGCTTTGTTTGGGTATTTTCCCATGTCATTATAGTATTGTGTTTGTCTGTCACATCCGATAACTTTCAGACGGCCCTGACCCCATCTCTGCCTCCAATGCAGAACACTCGTCAGAGCCTTCACCCCCTTTCTGTTGGTGTAGAAGACATGCTGTCGTGGCACTTGGAACAGTATCCCCCAAGCGATTTGTAGGGCTTCCACCCTGATAGTCACCCAACAGTCTTTGAAATCCAGAATCTTCTTCCAGGTCCTGAAACAAGGTGATTGTTGAACCCCTGTCAGTTGTGTTGTTGTTGTGCATAGGGATTTTTTTTTCCTTCTGGATGTCATGATCCATTTCTCAGGGGTTGTTATTTCTTGCTTTTAAAGTAGAGGGTGCAAAGTCTTTTGAAGTTGGGCAATCTGTAAATTATCTTTAAATGTGACGCCACCAAAATGTCAATGACGCTAGAGATAAATTGCTTTTCAGGAGCCGAGTCGATCACCGGAACCAAAGTTTATTTTTCCAAGTTTTGCAGTTCATGCTGGGGCCCATCATAAGGGAACTCCTTTCTCTCCAAAATATATTCTACGCAATTGTGTTTATATGGTGCCTGGTTGTGTATAGCTATTTAGTTGTGTTGATGGTTAGCTATGAAATTGTTGGCTGTTGTTTCCTTGTGCTGCCACTCCCTCGGCTCCTAAGTAGCTGATAAGCTGGTGAAAAAGCAATCTTCCTCTTCACTCACAAGGAACCTGTTTCCCAGGCATCAATCATTTCTCTGGCTTTTTTTGTCCCTGCCCAGCCAACAATCATAATAGCTGTGAAATTGAATGCATGTCCTTATTTCAGTGCAGTGTGAAGCTACCAATGAGTTTGGGTCTTGTTGCTTTGGGTCAAGGGTTTGCGATGTAAGACCATTAAGTGCTAAAAGAAAACTTGGTCAACCATGCTGCTAGCTGACAGAAACCTGAGTGATTGGTGACAGCATAAGAAAGATTTTGGTACATGACCTTCCATATACGCTGGTTGAACATTCTTCTCCTGTTGAGTTGTTGTATTAATAAAGCTGCACCATTAAAGTCTTGTGCATACTTTTATTGCTTGCAAGATAAAACTTGGAATTATAATATTTTTCCCCTCAAAGTGGAAATGGGGAGGGAAAGAGAGAGAGAGAGAGAAGAGAGAGAGAGAAAGGAGAGCAAGAGAGAGAGGAGAGAGAGAGAGGAGAGAGAAAGAGGAGACATAGATAGAGAAGTAGAGAGATCACTTTACAAAATATATTTGAACTTAGTGTAACAAAGGGAAATTTAATTAAACAAGCAAACTGGCTATAGAATTGGTACTGGCAAATTAAAATAAAAAATTAATAACACTGAAAGTAATTTGATAAAGCAGATAAGTCGCTAACCTTGGTAGAAAGCAAATATTTATAAAAATTGGCAGCATGGTTGTAGTTTATTAATAATATTTGTCAAAGTCTACAGATTAAGATAACGTGGGGTTTTGCCAAGTATTTCATGCAATTAACAGAAAATAACATGCATTCAGTTCTTTGTTTATTCTACTTGTGGGCTGCAAAACCAATAGCCATTTGCAACTCTCCAAATAAACAATTATACAATTAAAACGTCCACGGTAAAATTGAGATGTCAGTAATTATAGAAAATATAAAAACTGATAATATATTATACAACCAAAATACAGATGAGAGACATATTAATATGAAAATAAAAATAGAATGAGATGGGCAGCAGTCAATGGGACTATATCATTTGTGCCAAACAAGATAAAGTCATGTTGCCAGCTACAAATAATTGGCACGTTGAAGATACATCGATCGATGGCATATCCTGTATTAGTGTTCCTGGCATTTCTAGTTAAAATTGGAAAAAAATCCTCATGCTGGGAAAAATGCCAGCCTACATCCACTGGAAAGCAACTGTCAGATGCAATAATACAAGCAAGCAAAGTCGTAAAATGGGGCGAAACTCACTTAACAAATGTTTCACTTTGCAACAGAAATTTTGGGCTTAATTGCAGTCATAAATTGAGGACTAACTGTATTCAATTTAGTCAGATTTATTCAGACTTCAGTGTAGTCTGAATTTACCGTCTATTTATTATATGTCTATGTCACCCATCTCTCTTCTAAAGCGACTCTGGACAGTTTGCAAGTTATAAAACAAGTAAAAATAGTTTTGAAAAAATTACAAAATGAAATGATGCAGATGAATGTATCATTAAGGACTGTAGTAAAACTGCAACAAAGAGAATTAAGAGATAGAAAAGACAGGGGCCCCAGCCAAACTAACAACTAAGGTACCTCAGGATAATAGAGAAATTGCTTACTAATGCAAGTTCTGAAAGCTTTATATTATATTATTTTATTTATTGAATCAGGTTCCATGAATGGGAAGGGTTCAGGTATCGTAAAAAGGAAATACACCTCTATCCTATCTCAGTCAAACAACATGAGCAGCAGTTGTTCATTATATAAATAGTTCCATAAAGGTGAAAATTGTCGGAGCCAACATTAACTTCCATGCTGTATTCTGGGGGAAAAAAGAGTATTATGATTATATTCCCCCATTAGATTTGGTAAATCCTAAAATAGTTTATATGCAATCATGAAAAAATGAATGAATGAATGAATGAATGAATGCTTTATTGGCCAAGTGTGATTAGATACACAAGGAATTTGTCTTGGTGCATATGCTCTCAGTCAGAGATGGTCTTCAGCAGGTTCTGACCCATTCTGGAGAACCGGTAGTGGAAATTTTGAGTAGTTTGGAGAACCGGGAAATCCTACCTCTGACTGGCCCCACCAATCCTGTTATGTATGTAAATAGTTTAAATAAAAGAAAGCTTGGGGTAAAGTGCAGGGTTCTGGCCCTGCACTTCTGATTGGGTGTTAAGCGGCTCGATCGGATTGGTTGGGTTCAGAGAATCCAATTGGCCCTTAACGAAGGACTCTTATTGGTTCAGGAGCTAGCGTCTTACAGCTCCCTATATAAGGTTACCTATATAAGGCAGAGTTGTTGTTCAAGCTCTCAAGTCACTATGTAATAAAGAGCTGAAAGTTCACCAACTAAGATTGTCTCCATTCATTTCACCCATGCCTGAAACCATATCAAATCCCATCTCTTTTCTGCTTCCCATTGAGTCCCAGCTTGTCGGCTGGGTCTCCTTTGGCTGCCCTGCACAGGAGAACAGAGCTGGAAAGCAGGTTAGTGGGGTGGGGAGGGAATGGAGATTTTGCAGTAACCTTCCCCTGCCATGCCCACCAAGCCACACCCACAGAACCATGCCATGCCCACCAAGCCATGCCCACAAAATTGGTAGCAAAAAAATTTGAATCCCACCACTGCTCTCAGTGTACATAAAAAGAAAAGATAAATTTGTCAAGAATAAGGTACAACACTTAATATAGTCATAGGGTACAAATAAGCAATCAAATCATACTAGGAAACAGTCAATAGAAGGATACAAGCGACAAAGTTACAATCATACCATCACAAGTGGGAGGGGATGGGTGATAAGGAGTGATGAGAAGATTAATAGGAATAGTAATGCAGACTTTGTAATAGTTGAACAGTGTTGAGGGAATTATTTGTTTAGCAGAGTGGTGGTGTTCAGGGAAAAACTCTCCTTGTGTCTAGTTGTTCTGGTGTGCAGTGCTCTATAGAGTCATTTTGAGAGTAGGAGTTGAAACAGTTTATGTCCAGACTATGTGTCTGTAGATATTTTCACAGCCCTCTTTTTGACTCGTGCAGTCCACGATGGAAAGCAGGTTGGTAGCCATTGTTTTTTCAAAAGTTCTTTTTTTTAAAAGATTTTATTGTATTTTAAAGACAAACAAAAACAAACAAAACATGTTTTTTCTATAGTTCTAATTACTCTCTGGAGTCTGTGTCTATCTTGTTGGGTTGCAGAACCAAACCAGAAGTTATAGAGATGCAGACAACAGATTCAATAATTCCTCTGTAGAACTGGATCAGCAGCTCCTTGGGCAGTTTGAACTTTCTGAGTTTGTCATCTAGAGAAACAGAAACTGTTGTGAATGCATAAGGTTTAATAAAGTTATTTTGGGCTTGGAGTCAAGTGCAGGGTTCTGGCCCTGCACTTCTGATTGGCTGTTAAATGGCAGAATCTGATTGGCCATTAATGGAGCCTTCGTATTGGTTAATGGAGCTAGCGCTCCTGGGTTATTATTGGTTAAATAGTTATTGGGTTGCCTATATAAAGAGGGCCTTAGCTGCCCAGTCACCATGTAAATAAAGAGTTGAAGTTCACTGTTCCATAGGCTCGTCTCCATTCTTTCTCGCCCATTCTCCAAACTTAACAGAAACCTAACTGTTGTGTAAATGTTGTGTAAATGAAGTGAAATTAATTAAAACTTTGGTCACATAAGTATCTTAAGTGGATGAAAGTGGAATAAAGGCTTACATATAAAAAAAACAAATCCCAAGGAAGTATTTGAAATGACTGTTTATTTCTCCTCTGAAGTATAAATTGCTATTGATTGAAGGTATCTTATTTAAATGACTGTGGCATGTCAAAACGCATGCACCTGCCAAGGTAAAATCCTTTCCAAGCTCTATTACATTTGTGATGTCTTGGATATGTCTAAGAGTTTTTCTTGGTAGTGTCTGACATTTGGGCCTGAGTTTTCTTGCTTGTTTCCCATCCACATATCTAGTATTTCAAGAAAAAAGAAAGTTAACTCAATGTCACCAATGAGTGAATATAAAATATAAAATATAAACTGAAAATGCCTGAGTTAAACACCTGTCTCTGGAAGTTGATGTTGTGACCAGCCAGCAGCCAGTAGAAATAGTGGCAGACTCTGACAGGGAAGAGGTTGGGGAGGAACAGGGCCAGTCCTGGAGTCTGGGGAAGGCTCTGATGAGTGCTCTGCATTGGAGGCAGAGATGGGGCCAGGGCTGTCTGACAGTTATCAGCTGCCTTCGGAGTCGGACATCAGTGAGGCAGAAGAACAGCTGGAGCCTGTTCCTGATATGCGCATGTGCAGAGCTGCCCAGAGAAGGGAACAGCTAAGGAACAAAGGTCGACTCAGGAGTAAAGCCACAGGCGGACGGTGAATGGCCCCTCCCATAGGGAATAAAAGAGGAGCGAAAGGGGAGTGGAACTTTGCAAGAGACAATTAATTCATTTCATTAGGGTGAAGATCTGTTCCTGACTCCTTGCCAAATAATTTCTGCTACAGCATGGCATTTGAAAGATATCAGCCTGGCAACTCTCCAAGCCTGATAAGGTCTGTAGTCATGAAATCTCATGAAAGACTGTTGGCCAGGACTTTGCTGGAGAGGAATTCCCTTTAACCTAAATAAAAGGGGTTTTATCGGGGTGACGAGTCTGCTTCATGATCTTGGGAAGCTTAGGACTGAACAGATATAAATGTCTTTTTAGCAATATGCTTACGTCATATTGCAGCAACTTTTCTGCTGTAATGATTTGCTTCTTCAAATATGAAGAAATAAAATTTCTGAGTGTTAGATTTCCAGATGCTATGACCTCCAAATCTTATTAGGGTTCAGCGGCCACAAAATGTCTCGTGAAACTTCTTCATTTCTTCATTTTTACTGACTATTTTTCCAGGATGCACGAAAAACACGCCAGCCTCTAAAAATCTTTACAGGCAGGAAGAAAACTTTTTGACTCGAAAGTCCTATTCATTGACATTCTCAATTTTTTCATTTTCTTTTTCTTTTATAGCAAAATGATGTTAAACCAATTCCTTCATTTTTGGTGGAAAGAGCAGCCAAACTGGAAGCGTGATCAAGAATGTCCAACACAAACAGTTGGTCATTAGATCAAGGATTTCTTTCAGTTTCCTTTTTTCTAGGTGATTAGCAGAGTAGAAGTAGTTTCAGGCAGTGGTGGGATTCAAAAAAAGTTTTTACTACCAGTACTATGGGCGTGGCTTGGTGGGCGTGGCATGGCATGGCTTGGTGGGCGTGGCTTGGTCAGCATGGCACAGAAAGTATACTGTAAAATCCCCATTTCCACCCAACTCCAGGGGGAAGATTACTGCAAAATCTCCATTCCCTCCCCACCCCACTAACCTGCTTTCCAGCTCCATTCTCCGTTCTCCTGTGCAGGGCAACCAAAGAAGACCCAGCTAATTAGCTGGGACTCTGCAGGCAGAGAATTGATGGGGGCAGGGCCAGTCAGAGGCGGTATTTGCCAGTTCTCTGAACTACTTAAAATTTCCGCCACTGGTTTTCCCGAACCAGTCAGAACCTGCAGGTGGACTTCGCTTGAGGGCAAAAATGGTTCTGATGAAGAATTTCTAAGACACAAACAAATTTAACCATCTCTTTGGGAACTGACTCAGTTGTGAGAGTATCTGTAATATAAGTAATATTAGAGCTTCAATGTGCTCATAATAATAGCAATAAATGCTTCCTTATTTTCATTTTTTCCCCCTTTAATGGTTGGCTTCATAAATCTTACAAGAATAGTGTTAAAAAGAAAAGTTTGGTGCAATCCAGAAACAGTTGCAATTTACCAATTTAGGCTGGATTTTTAAAATGGTTTTAAAACCCTATCTTAGTAATATGTGGTATTATTACCTTTATTGTCAGGGTACAACACGTGTACAATGAGATTGGCTGAGCTTTCCTTTGTGCACACACACACCCAACACAACTCACAGTGAGGACAGAAGTCCCTAACCCAGTCCCAATCTTACTACACTATGTGACCTTGTTGCACAATGCGCCGGCCCCACAAGTCTATCCTACTATGTTAACATGAAGTTATTTTCCATTCAGAAGTCTGACAGACCATGGGTAGAAACTGTTCTTTAGCCTGTTGGTACAGCTGGCTCCACTTCTCTATCTCCTACCTGAGTGAAGAAGAGAGAGTGAAGAAGTGCTAACCAAGGTGTGAGTAGTCCCTGAGGATTTTCCTCACTCTTCTAAGGCAGTGAGCCCCAGCAAGGTCATCTAGTGGTATCAGGGAACAGCCCACAATGTTTTATGCTATCCTCACCACCCTCTGTAGTGTTTTTCTATCCGTGGCTGTCAAGCCAGCATATCACACCGTCATGCAATATGAGAGGACGCTTTCTATTGTGGACCGGTAAAAGGAGGTCATCAGTCATTGTTCCACTTTGTTCTTTCACAAGACCCTAAGGAAATGGAGTCTTTGTTGGGCCTTTCTGGCCACCTGGGTTGTCTTGGTTTTCCAGGTGAGATCTTCACTGAGGTATTCTCCCAGGAATTTAAAGGAGGAAACTCTCCCCACACAGCCCCTCTCAATGTAAAGTGGGGCAGGTTCCTCTCTCTTCTTCCGGAAGTCTAACACCATCTCCTTTGTCTTGCTGATGTTCAGGTGCAGGTTGTTTTCTGGGCAATTTGAACCTCCCCCCGTATGCATTACTAAGATCATGGTAATGTTGTCATCTATTTAGTATTTAGTATTTATTTGATTTGTCCATTACTTACAAGATACAACTTACCGTATATACTCGAGTATAAGTCGACCCGAATATAAGCCGAGGCACCCAATTTTACCACAAAAAACTGGGAAAACTTATTGACTCGAGTATAAGTCGAGGGTGGGAAATGCAGCAGCTGCTGGTAAATTTCAAAAATAAAAATAGATACCAATAAAATTACATTAATTGAGGCATCAGTAGGTTAAATGTTTTTGAATATTTATTTCAAAGAAAAACAGTAAACTAGCTCTGTAAGTGGAAAAGAGAGCCAACAAAACCAATATGGTATCAACAATAACTTTAAAAGTACAAAAACCTTAGCTCAATCAGCAACCAAGCTAAAACACAAGAGTTAAAATCCTTCAAAACTGGATTCCTCCTCCTCATCTGTATGTCCAAACAGAGTCACTCTCTCCCTTGCAAGAAAAAAGCATGTGTATGTGCTGCATGTACATCCTGTTTTGGAGAGCCACCATCTCTTTCACAGCTCTCCCTCATGCCTCCATTGCATGTGCACACATGCCATGGCTCAGTAGTAGGTCAACATACAAATGTCACACTAGGTTCCCTCCTCAAAAGGAACATCCAACCTTTCTTGAGAAGTACAAACTTCATCTGTTCAGGATTGTGGTGACAAAGGTGAAGGAGGATGGGGCTGAGAGAAGGGAAGGGAAGAAAAGATCATTGACAGGGAGAAAGACAGGGAGAAACACCTGGAAGTGTGAGCCCTCGAGTTTCCTTAGGGAAGACCAGACAACAAGAGGAGAGGAGAGGAGGAGGAGGAGGAGGAGAGTTAAAAAAAAAAGAGTGGGAAGCCAACTCACGCATGCCATCAAAGCCAGGGGGAAGCGGGGCTTTCTCCGCCTGCTGCCGCCAGAGGAGTGTGGGGGGGGAGTGCGGGGAAAGGGGGTTCGTGCCGAGGCTCCGCAAGTGATTACCAGATTTGCAGCTCCGTTTGTTGGCGAAGCTGGAAGCGCGCCCGTTAATGGGGAAGGAGAGCCCGCAGCTCTGAAAGTCTTTGCAGCGTTGGGGACTGAACAGGAGAGCCACAAACGCCGCGCTCCCCAGGAGAGGGCGGCCCTCTTCCACTCGGCAGCTCCCGCCACGGCGCAGCCAGGCACTTTGTCTCGCTGCCCCCGGAGCAGCTCTTCGCCACTAGGGTAGGGGGTGGAGGAGGCTGCCTGAGCCTGGCGGTTTGTTGGCGAAGCTGGAAGCACGCAACGCAGGAGCTCGTGGGGGGCCCGGGCGCCCGTTAATGGGGAAGGAGAGCCCGCTTGGGGTCGCCTGTGTGGCCCTCAGCGGGTAGACAGCCGCGGCGGCGATGCTGCCCTGGAGGCGCGATCGGTTGCAGCCACGCCAGCGCAGGCCAGGCATGGTGCCGTAGCGGCTGACTCGAGTATAAGCCGAGGGCGGTTTTTTCAGCACAAAAAATGGGCTGAAAAACTCGGCTTATACTCGAGTATATATGGTAACAACAGTTCCATTTAGTGACTGTTCAAATTGCAATGACGCTGAAAAAAAGTGACTTATGACCATTTTTACCCTTGGGCTCCCTTGTGGTCGTAAGTCAAAGGCCGCTTTCAGTGCATATTTGATCGTTACTTCACTAGCAATATAAGAAGACATGCTTTGAATCGGATGCCTGAGTAAATTTGTAATTAAAGGTTTTTATCAGCTTCTTAGCGAAGGATTTTGACATTTGGGTGAAGTGCAATATTTGGGTTCCGCCGCGGAATCTTGGCTGGGATTCAAACCTCAGGAACAAATTTAATGTCGTGCAATATTCAATAATTTAGCAGATTGTGCGGAGTTGAGTTGAGCCAGCTGTAATTCTTCAGTAGGATGTAACTAGCAGAGAGATTGTAGGACTCCATCATCCTCTTGATCCATCTTGAACCTTCTAGAAGAATGGAATGAATGAGAATATTTATGCATGCACATGTGAATAATACCTTGAAAAGAAAAACATATATACTTTTGGCCTGTGTAGTGCATGCAACGCAATTTAATTCTAAAGAAATTAAGAATGTGGGCTGCTTATTAAAATATATTTTCAGTCCTGTTGTTGTGTAATTGTATAACAGTAACAGAGTCCAACCTCCTGCATAAGCAGGAACCCTATACCATTTCAGACGACTGGTAATCCAATCCCTTCTTAGAAACTTCCAGTGATGAAGCACCCACAACTTATGGAGACAAGATGGTTAATTGTTCTCACTTGCAGGAACTTCTTAATTCCAGGTTGCTTCTCTCCTTGGTTAGTTTCCATCCGTTGCTTCTTGTCCTGCCTTTGGGTGCTTTGGAAAATAAATCGACCCCCCTCTTCTTTCTGGCAGCCCCCCAAATATTGGAATACTGCTATCATGCCAACCCTGATCCTTCTTTTCAGAGAAAATAAAATTCTGAAAATCCAATTCCATTGAAAAGCAATATAAGACGTAGCTATGTTTATTCAGTAAGATACACTAAAATTAATTTAGAGCCATTAAGTTGGTGTTGATTTTTTACAACCACATAGATTTTTTTCCCCCATGACAATATAGTGAAAATACATCTACTAATGCTTTTTAGAGACTCTGGAAAGAGTACAGAGAAGATCAACAAAGATGATTGGTGGCTAAAACATACATGAAGAACGGTTGCAGGAATCGTTCTCGTCTGATGAAGAGAAGGACTAGGAATGACATGATATCAATGTTCCAATATCTCAGGGGCTGTCCCAAAGAAGAGGCAGTCAAGCTATTCCCCAAAGCATCTGAAGGCAGGACAAGAAGAGAGGCTGAAAATTATTGGGAACTAGATAGATATCCATGCTTCACTGCGAAACTATATGATTGGGCTTAGTTTTGGGGGAGGAAAATAAGGAAGGGGGAAATCTGCCTCTACCTACCAATATCCATTGGTATTTATCTGGCTAGCATCCTGTCAGTGTGTGAGAGAGTTAAGGGCTGTTTGGAAAATGAAATAGTATTTGCTGTATGAGTAAGAAGGGGACAGCAAGGAGCCTGGGCATGGCTTAGCTCAGCTGTTCTGTACTAAAGCTACTTGGTGCTGCTGTGAAACTGAAACTCCTCTGCTTGTGTTTTGCCTTTGGAAGAGATTTTTTTCAGGTGGGGAGGGGGAGTAGAACTCCTTAGCATCAGAACGTGTTAATAATAATAATATAGGAAATACTCTAAATGCTCTGATGGTCATTTTGAAAAATCCTTTCTTAGTGAACACCTAGAAGCCAAGAGGAACATACGTGCCGAAGCTCAAGTGTGTAGGCTTTACGGTTCTGGAGATTTTGTGATTATGCTTGAGTGGTATTTTGCTTTTATATATGTAGGTTTTTCCCCACCATCCAGTGAAATTACCTGGGGCTGAAGCAGTGGCCAAAAGTTGTTGAATTTCAACAACTGAAAATATTTTTTGTTGAACCACAGTTGTAACACTTTCACTGTATCATCAGTTGGGCTGCGATGTGTATTTGTGATTTGTGAAGGCTACATCTGTTCCTGATGGTTTGTTTGTTTTGGGTTTTTTTTTGTTTTTTTTGTTTTTGGTCCTCTTAAAACTAAAACATTTCGAGGGCAACTTCCCTAAACTAGCCAACAGAGGGCGCTGTAAGACAATGCATGAAAAATGTTTTGAGGTTTGAAGATGGGCATGGGAAAATGCTAAAACAGCAAATATTTGCATAAGTGCACAGATTAATATGACAGGTGATACTTAAAGGACCAGATCAGCCCAGAACTCACGTTTTTCCATGACTAATAAGCAATGCTATTTTTCTGACTCTTTTTTTTTCGCTCGTGATAATGCAGGAGAAATTAGTTTTGTATAGCTCTGGTCAGTTCTTGCAAAGAGACTAGGACTTTGGGGCCAGAGAAGCAAAAAAAAGTAATTTCTAGATTTTAGATAGCTATAGATATCTGTCTATAGATGTAGATATATGTTAGATACATCTCTGTGTATAGATATAAGGTAGTATTCCAACATTTGAGGGGCTGCCATAAAGATCAGGGGATCAAGCTACTCTCCAAAGCACCAGAAGGAAAGGCAAGAAACAATGGATGGAAACTAATCAAGGAGAGAAGCAACCTAGAACTAAGGAGAAATTTCTTGACAGGCAGAACAATTAATCAGTGGAACACTTTGCCACCAGAAGTTGTGGGAGCTCCATCACTGCAGAGATTGGACAACCAGTTGTCCAAAATGGTATAGATCCCTGTTTGAGCAGAGGATTAGAGTAGAAGATCTCTAAGGTTCTTTCCAACTATGTTATTCTGCTATCTTCCCCCCCCCCCACACACACACAAATCATTAAACTTTATTCTATTTCCATTCTTTGCCATTAACAGAAAAATTAAAAGATAATGTGTCTCCCAGAGAAGAAAAACCCTAAACTGAGAATAGAAGTAACATGGAAAAATAAACACAGTACTTCCCTCTCTTGAAAGTAAATAACTCCTGATCTTTTTGGTTAAAGTAATACTTCAATATGTTGTTCTGCTTTCTGAAAATTGGCCAGAAATATTTTTGTTTTTATCGTCTGGTGAAACCTAAGATAGCAATGAACATGACAGAGAAACATTTATACTGTAAGCTTGCAGTAAAGTGAAGACTTAATTCACCTCCCTTTTGTTTTTTTTAAAGGGATGACCATATGAAAATGTCATCTATTCCTTTTTTTTCCCCATTAGGAAAAAAATGCATTCCTAGAAATAACTGAAATAGTTCTTTAGAGCAACACACTCGGTGGATTTAAGGGGCTTCATTTTAATGTGGAATATTATGCAGGTGAACCAATTAGCCCTGTCTGTATCTCTACAAACCTTCCATGCTTTTTTTAGTGTCACATTCCATTTCAAATAACCTCTCGGTAGCCTTACAATTTTAAAAAAAGAAATTATACATTTACATTTTGCTTTTTTGTTTATTTGTTTTTAGTTGAATGACATGTTGTAACTTCTATATCTGGGCAGTGGTAGGATTGTACCAGTTTAACAACCGGTTCCGTGAGCGTGCGGAATCCTCTATGCCATGCCTCAGCTATGTAAAACACAGAAATATAGGACAGACTAGGGCAGGGCCAACAGATTGTGGTTCATACTGGTTCGGCCAAACCGGTGTGAAACGGGAGCATCCCATCCCTGTATCTGGGGCATTAGTGTTTGTATGAGATGGTTAAGGGATAGCCATGTTTCCCTGCTGTCTATTAATTAATTAATTCATTCATTCATTCATTCATTAATTTATTCATTCATTCATTCATTCATTCATTCATTCATTCACTTATTCATTCATTTATTTTGTCAAATGCTTACAGTATAATAGAAATAAGAATATAATATAAGTACAAATACATGAAATAGGAACTAATAATTGAGGGACAATAACACAAGGACAGTAGGCACGATAGTGCACTTATGCACGCCCCCTTACATACCTCTTAGGAATGGGGCAAGGTCAGTAGAGGTTAGTTTGAGGTTAAAGGAGTGAGGGTTTGAGCAGGTGACAATAGAGTCAGGTAATGCGTTCCAGGCATTGACCACTCTGTTGCTAAAGTTGTACTTTCTACAAACAAGTTTGGAGCGGTTTACATTGAGTTAGTATCTGTTGTGTGCTTTTGTGTTGTTGTGTTAAAGCTGAAATATTTGTTAACTGGTAAGGCATTGTAGCAGTTAATTTTATGTACTATGCTTCAATCTTAGCCAGCCTAGTTCAAGGTTGTCTAAGCCTAAATCTGGTGGTGTAGGGTATTCTGTTGCAAACAGAGGAGTGTAGTACTCTTCTTGTAAAATACTTCTGGACTTGCTCAATTGTATACAGTACAGATTCCAGACAGCAGAGCTGCATTCAAATATTGGTCTAGCAAATTTTCAAATCAGTATTACCAGAGGAGAAGCTTCGTAAGGTTAGATTTACAACTCTTAAAGCCTTTTTGGCAATGCTGTTGCAGTGAGCTCTGGCACTTAAGTCATTCAATATGAGTACTCCAAGGTCCTTGACAGAGTGAGGATCATCAACGAGGTCATATCCACCCAGCTTGTATTTGGTGTATTGATTTTTTTTTAACCAATGCATAGGACAGAGCAAGTTAATCAATTAAACAGAGATATATTGAAAAAAATTAGGGCAAAAATTAATGCTGCTGAGTTTGTGCACCATCCTAAAATCTAAATTGGCATGCTTACTAGAGTGGATGAGACATAAGCTGTTTAAAACATTTGAATTTGCAATGTGAAACAGAGTGCTGTGGTATTAGGAGCTGTTGATATAAAAGCCATCTAGAACAAACTTGTAGAGGTGCTTGCTTGGTCATTTGTAATCACTAAAAATTGCCTCCAGGCAGCTCTTCATGAAGCTTTTTTTTTTTTAATCCACTCTATAATGTTGCTGTGAATCTTTTTGTGCTGGCCTAGTTGGTTATACCTCAGTACATTAGCAATTGATTAGAAAGCCAGTTATTGCCAGATATAAAGAACGGAGTGTGTAATAATTAACTTTTAGGGAAAAGTAAATGACACAGCAGGCCATGCAATATTAAAGGAACGTAGTATGCTGCCTTCACACAAAACATAAAACAGTAATTTGATGTCGGTTAAATTATTCACAAAGCCTTTTATTTTAAAACTTGAGTGAGTGATGAGTAGCCAGAATTAGCATAGGTCTGTTTGATTAGTGGGCTGTTCACATTGTGGATGCTAGCCTTGCTTCAAAATTCAATACAGTTGGGTGTGTATGCGTAGATGTGAGGTTGTGTGTTCGGGCTCTTCAAAGGTAGTCCTGACAAGAAGCACCAAACCATGAGAACTAATACTGCTTTTATTTAAAAGTTACAACAACAGAATCAAGTTTCTAAGTGTCTCATCCCTCCCTTATTTTTACTCTCCTAAAAACTAAAGAGAATTCCTTCTGAGGTGATTGCTCCATCATCCCCACTAAAGCTTGTAGAACGTGTTCCTAGCACTCTAAGTGCTTTTTCTTCATGTTCTTTCTTATGAGAGCAACATTCAACCAACCAACCAGAATAGAGCTTGAAGGAACCTTGGAGTCCAAGAGACTGCTATCATGTCACCCCTGGTCCTTCTTTCCGCTAGTCTTCCTGAGACCGTTCTTCATATGTTTTTGTCTCCAGGCCCTTAATCATCTTAGTTGCTCTTCTCTTGCATTTTCCCCACAGCCTCAACGTCTTTTTTGTAATGAGGTAAGTGGTAATCAAAACTGGATGCAATATTCTAGGTGTGGACTTACTAAGGCTTTGTAAAGCAGTGCTTCACATGATTTTGATACTCATCTGCTGCCAGACTGCATCATTGTTGTCCAAGAATGGTCTGATCTAAGCTTAGTACACAAAATTGTCTGCTACAACGTCCTACCTGTCAACAGACAAATATCAAATACCACCTCTGACTGGAGATTTTACAGTCTCCTTCCCCTGCCACACCCACCAAGCCATGCCACAGAACCGGTAGTAAAAAAAAAATTGAATCCCACCACTGATCTAGCTCCATTTTATGAGTAGCTTGGACACAGTGCATACTATATCATCTGACATAGTACATGGTTGTTGCATAATTCCAGAAACTGAGAACAAGTGAAGTATGACCAAAATAATTAATTTAGCCATATGTATTCTGTACTGCAAAGATGCTCTGAATCCAAATCATATTTTTTGTCCTTTGATGATTGATTCATTGCTAAATATCCTACAGTGGACCACAAGGCGAGTCTATGTTCTGTTTGCTCCGTTAGGCCAATAAAATTATGAAGCACAGCAAATACCCTGTTGTTACACAAATTGAATAACTGACACTACAAACACCATCCTGCAAGGAGCAAATGAACAGCAAAGAAAGAAAGTAAGAAAAAGAAAAGAAAACACCATCAAGCTAAGATAAACAGAAAAATCCTTTTGCTAAAAGAGCTGGTCTAATTTTTTTTTTCTGCTTAAATGGAAATGAGAGAGAAAAAATATAAAAAGGATATATTGGAAATACCAAACAAGAAGCTCTTTTGGAAGCTCCATCATTCTGTTAATCAAACCTGAAATATCTGATCGTCGTACATAATATCATACGAAGAATGTGACTGAATGTGGTGCAAATAATAATCTAACTGCCAATATGTGTTTCCAACTAAATCTATAGTTGCCACCACCAGATTGGAGGTGATTTGATTTTAGTTTGAGAAGGTTTTTTTGTCCAGACATGAGTTTTGATACTATTGCTAATTTAGGCACTATTGGTGGATTATACCATAAGATACAACATTTAGTGATAGTCATAGGTTACTAATAAGGAAACAAATAAAACAATATAAATTGTAAAGCTACAGGCAACATGGTTAGAGTCATTAGTGGGAAAAGATAAGTACTAGGAAGGATGAGAGGAATAATAGTAATACAGTCTTAGTAAATAAGTTGACAGTGTTGTGGGAATTAGTTGTTTAGCAGAGTGATAGCATTTGGGGGAAAAACTGTCCTTGTGTCTAGTTGTTCTGGTGTGCAGTGCCCTGTAGCATCGTTTTGAGGGTAGAAGTTGAAACAATTTATGTCCTGGATGTGAGGGATCTGTAGATATTTTCACAGCCCTCTTTTTGACTCGTGCAGGATACAGTTCCTCCATGGAAGGCAGGTTGGTAGCAATTGGTTTTTCTGCAGTTCTAATTATCTGTTGAAGTCTATGTCTGTCTTGCCACCACCAGATTGGAGGTGCTTTGATTTTAGTTTGAAAGGGTTTTTTTGTCCAGACATGAGCTTTGATACTATTGCTAATTTAGGCAGTACTGATGGATTATACCACTTGTGGATAATACCACTCTATAAAGCCTTAGTAAGATAACCCCTAGAGTACAGCATCCAGTTTTGGTCACCACGCTATAAAAAAGATGTTGAGACTCTAGAAAGAGTACAGAGAAGAGCAACCAGGATGATGAGGGGACTGGAGACTAAAACATGTGATGAACGGTTGCAGGAACTGGGCATGGCTAGTCTAGGAAAGAGAAGGAGCAGGGGAGACAGAATAGCAGTCTTCCAATATCTGAAGGGATGCCACAGAGAGGAGGAAGGAGTCAAGCTATTTTCCAAAGCACCCGAAGGCCAGACAAGGAATAATGGATGGAAACTGATCAAGGAGATTATCAACCTAGAAATAAGGAGACATTTTCTGACAGTGAGAACAACCAACCAATTGTCACATGATCAAAATTCAGTTGCTTGGCAACCGACTCATATCTATGAAGATTACAATGGCTTGCGGTCACATGATTGTGGGGTCATGTGACCTTCTGACAAGCAATGACAATGAGGAAGCCAGATCCACTTAGCAACTCTGTTACTAACTTAACAGTTGCAGTGATTCACTTAACAACGGTGGCCAGACAGGTCATTCAATGTGGCAAAGCTCACTTAACAAGTACTTCATTTAGCAACAGGAATTTTGGGCTCAGTTGGGTTTGTAAGTCAAGGACTACCCGTATCAAGCCTGGGAAGAATTTGTATGGGAACAAATAAAGAAGAGAGGCTGGAAATTATTGGGAACTAGCTGCATAAGCGTGCTTTGCTACAAAACTGCATGGCTGCCAACTCTCATGCAATCAGCGTGAGACTCACGCAATTCAACCAATTTTGACTGTCTCACTCTGATAAATGAAATCTCACGCTAAACCCCCAAAATGGAATGTACAAAAATAAATATATCTCTACATTCTCTGATATTCCGAATATCGATATGCCCAAGCCCAAAGTTTCGAGAAGTGAAGCCTCCGATCCTGGGCGGCTTCAGAGGGCGAACAGAGCATGTGCGAGAGGACGTTGCCCGCATTGATTTCTGTACTGGGGTGAGGAGAGAATTCCACGCTGCAGGAAGCGGTTGCTCCTTTCCGCTCTAGGATGTCACAACTCTCTGGGCTTAACCCTTGCGCTGCACTCTGCTCTGGCAGGCGGAGATGAGAGAGACGAACTCTCTATCCCCCATAAAGTACGACTACAGGGCATCCCTGGGCCTTTCTCGAGAGCTGAGCTCCCATCATCCCCTCCCCGCACCCGTCTGGTCTCAAGGCCGCTGGGATTGGGGCGCAAAGGCGCGTCCCTCTCCGGCCTCCCTCTCACAAGGGGAGCTGCCGTGGCTGGCCTCTTGCGCGCCTCGGCTTCTCTCGCTCCCCAGCCTGATGGGAAGTCCCTGGAGAGGGAGGGGGAAGAGGGGGGGAGGGCTCCTTCCCGGGTACATTGTGTCCCCCCTGCCCTTTGCACCTAGATATGCGCCCCCCCCAGCCTCCCCTGGGTCCAAGAGGCTGCAAGAGGGTCTGGCAGGGAGGAGCCTCTCCAGGAAGGGGGTCCCGCCAGAGGGCAGGCTGGAGCGGGGCGGGAGGGGCTCGCAAGGAGGGGGGGTTCCTGTCCCCTCCGAGCCCCAATCGCAGCCGGTGCAGGAATTTCTCTCTTTTTAGGCTTCTTTCCCCACTTGATGCCAGGAACGTTTGGATGCTCTTTGGGAGCCCCTGGGAAGGAATCTTGCCTTGAGGGGTCTCCCCACAAATGCCAAGCAAAGGGGGGGGAGTGGCCACTGTCCTCTCCTCTCCTCCCCCAGACAATCCAGGACTTCCCTGCAGGGGAGCAGCTGATGGCAGCATTGCTGGGGGTCCCATGCACAGACTGGGAGGGGGGCATTTGGGGAGTGAAGGACACCAGCCTCCCCCCCCCCATTCTGTGTGTGTGTGTGTGTGTGTGTCCATCTGCCTGCCTGGCCCTTTCCGACCCTTCAGCTGGACTGTGAGGCTGGTGGGTCCAAGACTCAGCCTGGATCCCCTCCCCTCCGCAGGTGGGAGGCCCAGAGGGTGGGAGAGGGCTGGGAAGGGCCGTTTCTGCCCAGATCCAAGGCCGGGAACCCTGGCAAGGCCCCCTCCACCCCCGGGGCCATGTGAGGGAGGCTTCTGTGGCCCTGAAGAGGCAGCCTGGAGGGGCCGGATCCCAGGCACTTGGGATGCCCCTCTCAGCCAGGGAACCTGGAGGAGGAGGAGAGCCGGAGCAGCCCAAAGGGACGGAGCAGATGGGCAGA
Organism: Hydrophis major; assembly: GCA_033807585.1. Taxonomy (NCBI): domain Eukaryota; kingdom Metazoa; phylum Chordata; class Lepidosauria; order Squamata; family Elapidae; genus Hydrophis; species Hydrophis major. Next base: position 153,639,776 of record CM066331.1, on the reverse strand, counting down.
GGCCCAAGAATGTGGACCCTTTCCGGCCAAGATGGTCAGTGAACTGCATTATTAATATCTTACAAATCCGGTTCAAGTACATTGGTGCTGCTTGCATGTATGTATGTATGTATATGTCCAAATCATGACTAAAGTATGCATCAGATTGCACCATTTAAAATGTAAAATTGTCAAAGCTCCCTTCCGTGGAAGGGGGGACACCCCCCTTCCACACCATCCCCCCCTCGGTCACTTCGCTCCCTCGCAGTGTCTCACTCCGAACTATCACTCAAGGTTGGCAGCCCTGAAACTGCGGTTGGGCTTAGTTTTGGGGGAGGAAGATAAGGGGGGGGGAATTCTGCCTCTGCCTACCAGTATCCATCTGTATTCCTCTGGCTAGTGTCCTGTCAGTGTGAGAGAGAGTTGAGGGTTATTTGGAAACTGAAAGAGTATTTGCTGTATGAGCAAGGAGACAGCAAGGAGACTGGATATGGCTTAGCTCAACTGTCCTGTACTAAAACTTGTTGGTGCTGTGGAACTGAAACTGAAACTCCTCTCCTCTGCTTATGTTTTGCACTTGGAAAAGATTTCTTTCCAGGTGGGGAATGGGATTAGAACTCTTTAGCATCAGAGCATGTTAATAATAATAATATAGGAAATACTAAAGTCTAATGGGCATTTGGAAAAATCCTTTCTTAGTTAGCCCTAGAAGCCAAGAGGAACATAGGTGCCAAATTTCAAGTTTGTAGGCTTTACGGTTCTGGAGATTTTGTGATGTTGTGTGAGCGGTATTTCACTTTTATATATAGAGATTGATAGATATATATGAGTATGGAGGTATATATGTGAGCAATATCTCTGATAGGTTTAATTTCAGAATTCTGGAATTGGAAATTGTTCATTATGGCTACAGTTCAGCAGAGGTTTTCTGAAGCAAGATCAACCAAAAAAGTGAGGTAAAACTTAATACATCTTAATACATCTTTAATAACCTTCCCGGTCAATTCTTTCTTCCTATATTTTCCAATAATCCCTGATGCTCTGGAGTTTTTCTTAAGCTCAACCATGATTTAATGATTTAATGATTTGTTGTGAATGAATAAATGTTAATAAAGTTATCTAGAGCTTGAAGTCAAGTGCAGGGTTCTGGCCCTGCACTTCTGATTGGCTGTTAAATGGCGAGATCAGATTGGTCCGTTCAGGAGAGTCTGATTGGCCATTAGCAGGCTGTTCTCATTGGTCAACGGAGCTAGCACTCCCAGGTTTTCATTGGTTGAATAGTTAATAAGTTGCCTATATAAGGAAGGCTATAGCAGCCATTGAGCTGAGCTGTCACACCATGTAAATAAAGAGTTGAAGTTCACTGTTTTCACCAGCTCGTCTCCATTCTTTTCACCCATGCTCCACACTTAACAGGCTTCATCATCTCAATTTGTCCCAATTTCTAAAAAGGACCAGTTTTAAAAAGTTAGGGTTCCCTTTCAATCTGAGAGTTTAAAGAGAGTCCCTTCAATTCAGCCATCCTCGTGCTTGCGACTGGCTGCAGAGACTCACCAAGAAATGTGCCTATACCCGGGGTGGAATTCAGCCGGTTTCTGCTGGTTCGGGTGAATCGAATATTAAGTTTAAATCTGGTTCACCAAACCAGTAGTTGAACCAACTGACTGGCCCTACCCACTCCTCCCCTCCCCTCCCAGGAATCTCCACACAGCCCATTTTGGATGTAAGTAAAAAAAGGCCCCTCCCAGAAGTTCCGGAAGTCCAGAAATGGGCCTCTTTCTGGCTTCCGGAGGGCCTCTGGAGTCAGGGGGATGCTGTTTTCCCCCTCCCAGAGGCCCGAGGGAAGCCTCCAGACTCTGGGGAAGGCAAAAAATGGCCCTCCCAGAAGTTCCGGTAGGCCACGCCCACCATGGCCACGCCCACCCAACAACCAGGCAGAGAACCAGTTGCTGGGATTTTTGAATCCCACCCCTGGCTACACCATCTATCAAATAACCCTCTTCAAAGCAGCACAAAGCACATGGATGCTATTTGAAAGATGCCGTGTTTCCACCTGTCAGATCAGGTGAGACTATCTTAAAGAAAAGATAATTCAAGATTTATGTACCATCATTAAAGGAAGAGTTACTGTGTGTTGACGTATCCTAGAGGTGGAGTTCTTGCCTCACAATCAGGAGGCTAGATATTACTCTCTTTCCCTCTCTGAATTGTAACTGCTGAAAAAAAACTCCGCATTGTTGACAGGAAGGGCATCTGGCCAGTAAATACTCAACTCCATTTAATTGTCCAGACTCCACTCCACAAGGGATTATGGGGTCATTAAAAAAATGATGATGATTAAAGAAGGAGCTACTGTCAATTCCTACCAGTGGAGCTTCGTTAAAAAAAAGGGCTCCTTCAATCTCGCACAACAATGAGATGAATCGTCCACATATCTTACATTTTGTTTGCACATCATTCCATTACACCAGATGTGCAAAATGACAGATGTGGGACATTGTTCTCAGGATAGAAGTCTTCTCAGGTATGCCTTTCCTAAGAATATAGAATATAGCTAAAATGAACTATGAGAATTGTACCAAAAAGATTAATATCAGTTTCTACAATTAGCTGAAAAGATTTGAAATAATAAATGACTTAGAAGGGAAAGGAAAGAATACCATGTGGAATCTAACCTAAAACGTATATGTGATATGTAGTGTTTAGGATGATTATATTACAGTAATTTTTAATACGAGTTAAAGGGGAGTAAACTGAATGATGTATAAAATAAAAGGATGGTGCAGTCAAATGGGAAATTAAGGGGGAAATGTTTGGAATGATTAAAACTAAGATCAAATTTACTGAATAATGAAATAAGAATATGTGATGAAATTGCAAACATGACAGATAAAAGTATAAAAGCATAATGAACATAGATTAAGAAATAAGAATTTTAAGACATTATATAAAAAGATACGAGTATAATTAAAGAAAAATGGAATAAGTTAAGATATGAATTGAAAATGGATAAAATAAATGTGAAAAATATAAGAATATTTGTGAAAATTTAGGGAAAATGGAAAATGTAATGGTATGATAAGAAACTGAATATGAAAGATAAATGTATAATTATGATCATGTTTGTATGGAAATGTAAAATCTTGGAACCACATTGTTCACCAAAAGAGATGTTTGTGAAAGATAAAAAAAAAAACTTTTTACAAAAAAATAAATAAAGAGGATACAAGTCTTCTCAGATATGCCTTTCCATTAAGGAGGTATCTAGTATAAATAGTATAATTAGTAGATTTGTATGTATGTATATAATATACTTTACACCCCAAGAGTCTCTATTGCAACACAAATATTTTTTTTTCAGAAGTGTAATACAGGTAGTCCACAATGTACAACAGTTCATTTAGTGACCATTCTAAATTACCACCTCGAAAAAAGTGACTTGTGACTGTTTTTCACACGTATGACCCTTCCAGCATCTCTGCAGTCAGTATCCCAGAGTCCTGTGATCCCTTTTTGCGACCTTCTGACAAGCCAAGTCCATGGGGAGAACCAAATTCACTTAACAACCATGTGACTCACTCAACAAATGCCCTGATTCACTTAGCAACCATGGCAAGAAAGGTCATAAAATGGGGTGAAGCTCCCTTAAGAAATAGAATAGAAGACTTTATCTGGCGAAGTGTGATTAGACACACAAGGAATTTGTCTCCGGTGCAGAAGCTCTCAATGTACATGCAAAGCAACAGAGTATAAAAATCATAATGCGCCATGGTGGCGCAGCAGTTAGAGTGCAGTACTGCAGGGATATTTCTGCTGCCTGCTGGCTGCCTGCAGTTTGGCAGTTTGAATCTCACCAGGCTCCAGGTTGACTCAGCCTTCCATCCTTCCGAAGTGGATAATATGAGGACCCAGATTGTTGAGGGAAATAGGCTGATTCTGTAAATTGCTTAGAGAGGTCCGTGAAGCATTATAGCAGTGCTATTCCTTCCTTCCTTCCTTCCTTCCATCCATCCTTCCTTCCTTCCTTCTCTTATTCCCTTCCTCAATCTCCTTCCTGGAGGTGCAATGGTTAGAATGCAGCATTGCAAGCAAACTCTGCCCATTGCCAACAGTTTGAACCTGACCAGCTCAAGCCTTCCATCCTTGTGAGGTTGGTAAAATAAGGAGCCAGATTGTTGTAAGCAAGAGGCTAACTCTATTTCCTCCTTCCTTCCTTCCTTCCTTCCAACACAGTGGTTAGAATGCAGCATTGCAGGCTAAACTCTGCCCACTGCCAGCAGTTCGATCCTGATCGGCTCAAGGTTGACTCAGCCTTCCATCCTTGTGAGGTTGGTAAAATGAGGACTCAGATTGTTGTGGACAAGAGGCTGACTCTATTTCCTTCCTTCCTTCCTTCCTTCCTTCCTTCCTTCCTTCCTTCCTTCCTTCCTTCCTTCCTTCCTTCCTTCCTTCCTTCCTTCCTTCTGACACAGTGGTTAGGATGCAGCATTGCAGGCTAAACTCTGCCCACTGTGAGCAGTTCGATCCTGACTAGTTCAAGGTTGGCTCAGCCTTCCATTCTTCCAAGGTGGGTAACATGAGGACCCAGATTGTTGAGGGCTGACTCTGCAACTCTGCTTAGAGAGAGCTGTAAAAGCACTGTGAAGTGATATATAAGTCTAAGTGCTTTTGCTATAATAATTATACCAATAAGATGGAGTAGTAGAGAAGATGAGAAGATAATAATGATACTACAGCCACACAACATGGGTAAATAAACTTAGACATAAAATAAAATTATGTTTTCAGGTGAACAGTTGCTCCCTTGTCCTTTTCTGGTAGGAGGAAAAATTGTCTCCATGGTGTGACCTTTATCCAAGGCATTTATTAAAGCTTAAGAAATGCTAGCACAACAACAAAAAGTTACTGAACTTTTTGCTGTGATGGGAAGATCTTTGCTTTTTATCGTGATGTTACTTAGTTATCTGGAAGGGATTCTTTGTTATCGGGATACTGATTATTGCAACCGATTATTGCAATTCTTTTCTCTGCAGTTTGGCATTAACATCTACA